>JABUQX010060814.1:127500-172500 GCA_015478945.1 Trachelipus rathkii | reverse complement strand
TTCTCTTTTTTCATTGTATTCGTATTCGACGCTTTGCGTTTTAAGTGACTCGGAAATTGTGTTTAATAAACTTTCAGCTTCAGAAACTATTTCATGCAAAGGATCAATGACACTATCCATATTTGAAATTTTGGAGTTTCCAATATCAGGAAGTTTAACGCTATTCGGAGCTATCTTTTCTAACTTTTTCTGTCCAGTTATTTGTGCAATTTCTTTATTCTCATGTTTGTCTGTAAACTTACTACTTCCTCCAAATGCATTTGTTTCAAAAATCTGTTTGCCCCATTGATCATTAAAACCTTTCAAGTCACTCTCAGAAGCAGAATTTAGTTCTATGCATTTATCAGAGCTCACGTTCTGTTCAGAACATTTTGATTCTTGTACCACATTCTGATAACGCGATTTTTCTATATTTTGAAATAGTAGGACAGGATCTATTTTTTCATTTGCATGACAATTATTATTACACTGTAAATCCTTTATAAGCTCTTCGGCTTCATAAAGATATTCTTTAGAAAATTTAAAATCTCGAGAACTTAATTTTGAAGCTAAAAAGGGTTCTAACTGTGGTTCTTTTTCAAAATTTTCTAATTTTAAGATGTTTGAATCGTACGAACCTTGAGATACTAACAAACCTTTAGGTTTATGGGAGTATGTTTGCATTTTTCCATGTTTATAACTATTTGTGCCATGTGAGCTACTTCTGGCAACGTTACGAGTTAGATGCTGGTCCAAATGTTTACTTTCAGAAATATCTGTAATAAAGAGACTTGGTGTTTCTTTTACCATAAATAATTTTCTAGTAAAATATTTGCATTTATTGCGAAGAGAAAGTTTTAAATTATTGTTTGGTGCGAATTTGGAATAATTTTCACTAGAGAGGGATTTTTCAATATTGAGAGGAGCAACTTTTGGACTTTCGTAGTCATTTTTAATATTGATATTTAGCAGCTTTTTAGATTCATGTTTGCTTTTAATAACCTTAGGAATTTGAGTTTCACCAAACATTTTACTCTCTTTAAATAAAACATGTTTTGAATTAAGCGTATCTTCTTTCCCGTAATCGTTAGCTTGAATTCCTGGTATTTGAGTGGAAATTTCCGAAATCTCAATAGGTAATAGAGTTCGAATAAAATTTTCTTCATATTTTTCATATTTTAATTTAGCTAGAGATTGCTCTATTCCAAAACAATCTTCGTCAACGTTAAGGTAACGCTCATCATCAGTAGATATACCTCTATAGTCAAAATGACCGATATTCTTGAAATTTGACATTGGTAACTTGCTTGTACAAGATATACTCAGATCTAAAGAATTTTCAGTTTTTGTAATCTCGGTGTTATTTGTGCATACCAATCGTCTTACCATCTTTCCTGAATGTTCATGACAAAGATGTTCCATTGACCCCACACGTTGGTCTTCGGGGCAGACATCGAAAAATAACAATGGGGAAATTTTTTTATCATCTAATTGTTTACTAATATATTCAGCTCTAATGGCTCTAATAGATTTTTCTGATAATTTACTCTGACCACTGCTATTAAACAGGTCATTAAATTTTGTATTAATATTTTTAAGCTCCTGGTTTATTAAACTTTTTTGGAAGTTAGAGGGATTTTCATTTTGTAAGTTTGATTCTTGTGTTCTAGATGTAAAGAATGTTTTAAAATCACTTGAGAATTCAGGAGATGAATTTGATTTCCTATAATTTATATTGTTTCTGGAATAATTAAATCTATTACCTGTAAGATTATTTTGATGAGCAAACTGACTGGAACTTTGGTAGTTTTTGTTAATAATAGCTAAATCATAATAATCTAGGCGATCATCTTTTTTTAGTGAATTGTTTAAAACAAATTTATTATCACATTTTCTTGAATTACTACCTGCATATTTTTCATGCTCATCTTGGAAACATAAATCTTGTACAATCATTTCAAAAACTTTGTACTTATCTTCTTTTTGGGAGAATTTTTCAAAAGAATGATTAGCATCTAGCAAAGAATGTAGCTCATTGTAATTTTCAATGTTATTTCTTGAAGTAAATGTTTTGGATTCATTCTTTTTAATGGGATTAAATCTACTAGCATTTAAAATTTTCAGCACATTACCTTTGAACCGACTTGTAGTTTTTTCTTGCAAGGCTTTCTCTTCCCACTTCATCCTGCATTCTTGTACAGGAAAAGCTGTTTCAAACTCAATAACTTTCTCCTCTAATGGTATTACATTTTCTACATAAGTATTAAAATAATGACGGAGATCTTCGTAATTCTTCTTGCTTATCTCTGAACTCTCTTCGTAAATGTTTGCACAAGGTTTAAGCTCAACATCATCTTTCTTTTCCTCTTTAGCTGAGGAAAACTTTTCAATAATACTTTTAAATACTTCAATATCCATTTTTTTTGTCATTCTTCTTTTCTGTAAAATAGCTGTAAATTCCTGGAATGCTTCATCTGAATCCAAAAGTTTATTACCAACTGAAGAAGCATCAGACCACATTTGTCTTAATCTATTGTATGAATCATTCAGCGTTTCAAGTGACTCTTCTTCAGAGTTTGTCTCTTGTAAATTTATTTCTTCTTGGTTCTTACAATAATTAATTGTATTTGTAGATGCAGGAGAACAGCTAACTAAAATGTTTGGTGGTGGTACACTGCTATCATTCTGGGGTTTCAAATTCTTCTGAGCAGAATCTTGAGGCTCTGGTGTTGGATTTTGTAATTGAAAATATTCTGCATTTTCAGATTCTATCCTTTCACCTGTTGGGGATATTAATGAATTAGATTCTTTTTCCTTAGGAAATATAGAATTACTACAAATATCTTCAAAATTTGATTCAAACTCTTCACACTGAGTAATCGTTTTCTTTGAACTAAATTCTACAGAATAGATTTCCCCTTCCCCAGTTTCAATTTTTAAAATGGAAGATTTATTTTTCTCATCAAGCATTTTACACGAGTCATTATTACTCCCCGTTTCGATAAGTAGTGTATCAATGTCTACGTGTGTTTGGTTAATGTTATTCAATATACATGCATAAGAAAAATCTTTATGTTCTGTTCCATCTAACATTAAGGTACTGCCTGATTTAGACTTTACATAAGCCGTACCCACTTTAATTTCATCAAGTTTTACACCACTTGAATCAATATTCAATCTGGGTCTTCTTGGACTATGATCTCTTGTTGGTCTAGCATCACACATTTCATTTCTTATCTCCGGTCTTTGTGCTTTTATATGCTTTGCCTCCACAGATTTTTTGTTATTGTTGATGGAAACTTCTGAAAAACTTGTAGAAATGTCAGTTCTCGATATTTTAGAAAGTGGATTATTTGCTTTATTGTTTCCTAATGAAACTTCATCTTTGTCATAGAAATATAATGGAGATTTTTCATGAATTTCACTATCACATGTATTGTTCAAACCTACAGTCAAGGTATTAGTTTCATGTTCATATGGTTGGCTTTTTAAAGTTTCACCTTTATTTGCCATCTGTAAAGGTTTATTGCTTAATGATTTTTGCAAATATTCGAAGTCGTTATCAACGTCTTTTAAAAAAGTTTCTCTTTTGCTTTGCATGAAAAATAAATTTTTATTTACAGTACAAGAGGGTCGGTGATCACTAAATAATTCTAATGGTTTTAAATGCCAGGATTCATGCACTTCATTATCTCTTTCTTCATCTTCATCTGTACCTTTCATTTTTTCTAACTGGTATTGCGATGATGTCTTATCATTGATTGATTTATGAAACCCTAAATTAAATTCCTTTTCTGAAACTTTATCGACATTTTTAAGCCTCTTTTCAAATAAAAATTCTGAACTTCGACTCTTTTTGTAAAATCTTTTGTTATACTCTTTGTCACTTTTTGCCAATTCCGGGACTTTTGGATATACATTATCCTCTTTAGATTTGATTATTTGTTCCATGCTTTCTAGTGATTTTACATCTCTTTCGTGTGTTTTTAACAACGAATGACTGTCCTTAGAAGAAACAGTTGACATGTCATCAAATTTTCCCTCTATTAGAGAGTCATCGGAAGACATTTTCCCGACACCTAAAGAATAATTCTGAATACAGTCTTTACCCTCACTTTTAGTTGATTTTTCTTCATCTTTATGCAATTGTAAGTTACTAGTGTTTAAATGCTTTGGCAAAGAATATCTTCTAAAGCTTGAATATTTCTCATGAAATTTTTCTGGTAAAACAATTTTATTTTCAGGGCTTTGCTGATTTATCCTAGGATCTGCTCGCAACGGTTGCATACACTTCTTTACCTCAAAATTACTGAAACATGTAATTTCATCACTCATACAGTTTTCATTATTGACAAAAGTTAGTTCAGCGGATTTCTGCAGCTGTTTTGATCCAGAATATATATCATGTATTGAAATGCCCTTAAATTCACCAACTCCAGGTTTCTCATCAAACATTAATCCTTTTCTATTTTTAGATGGTTCCTTTATTCTATCGCAAGTATGTGTACTCACAACTTCGTTCGAAGATATATCCTTATTTGATTCATCGCTTTTCAAAATTACGGCTGTTTCTTTTAAATTTTGTTCAGAAGTTCCTGTTTGGCACTTCAAGCTGCTCTCCACGGATCCAATCATTTCCTGATCTGATAATTCTCTATTCAAAGAACTTGATTTTGGAAACTGTGCATTCGTCTTATATAATTTGTCACTATGAGATTTTTCCCTATTCCATTTTTCATTCGATAAATTTCTTTTAAGAGAACTGGATTCAATTGACTCCGTTTTCTTATTTAATTCATCAGAATAAGTGTCTCGTCTTAAAATACTATCTAAGCTCTGAATTTCGCTTTCATCAGGTATTTTTACTCTAAAATCTTCTTTCGTAGCATAGCCATTTTCAGGTAGAAATTTTATCATTTTGATTTCGCTTCTCAAGGAATTCTGATCTTCTTTCTTTAAGTTTAAGATATTTTCCTTCTGAATTTCTTGAAAACCAATATCATTATTTACTTCAGATTTTGTCTTATAATTACTTTTTTGATAATTTTCAAGCAAATTTATTTTTATTTCTGAGGGGTAACATTCCCATTCTTCAGATCCCAAATCTTTAACCAGCAAAGCTTTCTTGCTGTTTTTGTGCATGTTGTTTTGAATGCTTATTATTTGTTCTTCTGCTTCTCTTTCTTCTTCTTTCTCATTCTTAAGATTACTACTGTAGTCTTTTTCAAGCGAGCTTATTTTTCTTTCAGAAGGATGGCATTCCCATTTTTCAGATTTCAAAGTCATTACCTGGGAAATTTTGTCACTGTTCATGTGCATGACGTATGGGATCTTTTTACTTTTAAATTCCGCCTCTTCTGATCTTGAAAATACTGTTTGTGTCTTAGTATTACTAATATTATCATTTTCAAGTAAATTTGTTTTTCTCTCAGAAGAATAACATTTCCCCTCTTCAGATTCTAAATTCATATCCTGCAAATCTTTTTCTATCGTTATGTGTGTGTTGGGACTGTTTACTCTGTTATTTTCTGCCTCTCTTGATTGAAAGCACTTTATTTCTTTCTTAATCTTATTACTACAGTTTTTTTCAAGCAAGTTTACTTTTCTTTCAGAAGGACGATATGGCCATGCTTCAGCTTCCAAATCCTTAACCTGTAAAGTTTTATCTCTTTTTATTTGTAAGAAGTTTGAAGTATTCTCTTCACATTCTTCTTCTTTTGAAATAAAGGATGTTGTTCCTGTCTTACTACAACTAATAAGGTCTTTTTGAAGAAAATCTGCTTTTCTTTCACATGAATAACCTTCCATTTCTTCAGATTCCCTATCCTGAACCCGCAAAATTAATCCACTGTTTATGTGTATGTAGCTTTGGGTGCTTTCTTTTTTAAATTCTGTCTCTTTTGAATTAGAGCCTACTGATTCTGTCGTGGAACTACTAATAATGCCTTTTTCAAGCAAATTCGTTTTTCTTTCAGAGTAGTAACATCCATTTTCTTCAAATTCCAAATCCATATCTTGTAAATTTTTTTTTCCTGTTTTGTTTACGTTTAAACTGCTTACCCTCTCATCTTCTATCTCTCTTGATATTGGGCATTCCGTTTCTTTCTTAATACTGCTATTAGAGTAATTTTCAAGCAAGTTTATATTTCTTTCAGATGAATGGAATTCATAGTTTTCAGATTTCAAATCTGTAACCTGCAAATCGTTTTCATTCACTATTTGCATGAAGTTTGGTGTGCTTTCCTCCTTTTGTTCTGTCTCTCTTGAATCAGTACTACTAATAATGTCATTTGATTTTCTTTCTGAGGAATAACATTTCCTTTCTTCAAATTCCAAATCCATATCCTTCAAATCTTTCTCTGTCATTATGTGCATGCTTGGACTGAAATCGTTTTCATTTTCTATCTCATTTTTAATAATTTTATTATTTTCTCCTTGAATCAAGTTTATTTTTGATTCATCAAGATGACAGTCAAATTCTTTAGTTTCCAAATCACTAAATTCCAGAAACATTTTATCGTTTATGTGCATGGAGTGTGGGGAGCTTTCTTTTTTATATTCTGCATATCTTGGCATGGTGCATTCTGTTTCTGCAGTGGTAATACTATGAAAGCCTTTTTCAAGAAGACTTACTTTTCTTTCAGAGGAATGACATTTCTTTTCGTCAAATGGTAAATTAATATTCTGTAAGTCTTTTTCCAGGCTAATGTGATTATCTGCACTGATTACACTTTCATATCTTACTTCTCTTGGACTAGAGCATGCTGTTTCTGTTTTAGTACTGCTAATAATGTTATTTTCAAGATAATTTGTTTTCCTATCTGAAGAATAACATTTCCTTTCTTCATATTCAAAATTCCTATCTTGCAAATTGTTTCCTCTCGTTATTTGTATGTTTGAACTGCTAACTTTTTCATCTTCTATCTCTCTTGAAATTGAGAGTTCTGTTTTATTCTTAATATTACTACTATTATCTTTTGCTGACAAGTTTAATATGCATTCAGAAGGATGGGATTTCCACTCTTCAGATGCCAAATCATTAACTTTCAAAATTTTGTCTCCGCTTACGGGAATGGCGTTTATAGTGCTTTCTTCTTCGATTGAAATAGAGTACAATGTCTCTGTCTTATTATTACTAATAAGATCTTTTTCAAGCATATTTGTTTTTCTTTCTAAAGAAAAGCAATCCCATTCTTCAAATTTCATATCCTCAACCTGCAAATCTTCTTCTCTGTTCATAAACATATTTGAACTTCTTGCTATTTCATCTTCTGCCTCTCTTGATATAGAGCATTCTCTTTCATTATTAAGATTACTACTATAGTCTTTTTCAAGCAAGTTTAGTTTTATTTTAGAAGGATGGCATTCCAATTTTTCAGATTCCAAATCCCTAACCTGCAAAATTTTGTCACTCACGTGCTTGATGTTTGAAGTACTTTCTCCTTTATATTCTGCCTTTCTTGAAATAGTTGTTGCTGATGCTGTCTTTGAATTACTAGTAAGATCGCTTTCAAGAAATTTTGTTTTCATTTCAGAAAAATAACATTCTCTTTCTTCAAATTCCAAATCCCTTTGCTGCAAATCTTCTTTGTTTACATGCGTGATTGGATTGCATAGTCTTGCGCCTTCTGCCTCTCTTAATTTAGGGCATTCTGTTTCTTTCTCAAGATTACTACTATAGTCTTTTGCAAGGAAATTAATTTTTCTTTTAGAAGGATAGGATTCCCATTCTTCAGACCTCAAATCTTTAACTTGCAATTTTTTTTCATCGATTATGTGCACTATTTTTGGAGTGCTATCTCCTTTACATTCTGTCTCGTTTGAAATAGGGCAGACCTCATTATTCCTAGTATTACTTTTAAGATCTTTTTCAAGCAAATTTGTGTTTAGATCTGTGGAATAACATTCCCTTTCTTCAAATTTCGAATCACTATCAGGCAAATCTTTTTCTTTGTTTATGTGCATGTTTCGATTGATATTACTTTCATCTATTTCTTCTTTAGATATAGAGCATTCGCTTTCTTTCTTAATATTACTGCTATTTTCTTTTTCAAACAAAGATACTTTTTCTTCAGAAAGCTGGCATTTCCTTTCTTCAGACTCCAAATCATTAACGGGCAAAAAAAATTCACTGTTTATTTGTATTAAATTTGAGTTCCTTTCTCCTTCATACTCTGCCCTTCCTAGAATATTACATACTGCTTTTGTTTTTGGAATACTAATATGATCTTTTTCGAAAAGATTTACCTTTCTTTCTGTATAGCATTCCCTTTCATTAAATTCCAAATCCCTATTCTGCATATCGTTTTCCCCCTTTCTATACGTGTTTGAACTTCTTACTCTTTCATATTCTGCTTCTCTTGGTATTGAGTGTTTTGTTTCTTCCTTAAGATCACTACTATTGTCTTTTTCAGGCAAGTTTAGTTTTCTTTCAGATGGATGGCATTCCCATTTTTCAGATTCCAAACCCCTAAACTGTAAAACTTTATCTCTGCTTATGTGAACGATGTTTGGAGTGCTTTCATTTATGTATTCTGCCTCTCTTGAAATAGAGCTTACTGCTGCTGAATTACTAGTGAGATCATTTTCAAGAAATTTTCTTTCTCTTTCAGACGAACAAACCCCATTTTCAAATTGTAAATCCCTTTTCTGCAAGTCCTTTCCTTTATTTATATGCGTGGTTAGACTGCATATTCTTTCGTTTTCTGCCTCTCCCGATCTTGAACATTCTGTTTCTTTCTTAAGATCACTACTGTAGTCTTCTGCAAGCAAGCTTATTTTTCTTTCAGAAGTGTAGCATTCATATTCTTCAGATTTCAAATCCTTAACCTGCAAATTTTTTTCACCGTTTACGTGTAATATTTTAGGGATAATTTCTCCTTTACATTCTGCCTTTCTTGAAATAGAGCATACTGTTTTTTTCTTAGTGTTACTAACAAGGTCTTTTTCAAGCAAGTTTGTGTTTATATCCGTGGAACAACATTCTCTTTCTTCAAATTTAAAATGCCTATCTTTCAAAACATTTTCTTTGTTTATATGCATGCTATTACTGACTATGCTTTCATCTTCTGCCTCTTTTAATATAGAATGTTCTGTTTCTTTCTCAGAATTATCACTACTGTCTTTTGCTAGCAAATTTACTTTTCGTTCCGAAGGTTGTAATTTCTTTTCTTCAGATTCCAAATCATTAACCTGCAAAATATTTTCCCTCTTTATAGGTATTAAATTTGTGTTCCTATTTTCTGAATAATAACATTCCTTTTCATTAAATTTCAAATCTCTATTCTGTAAATATTTATCATTGTTTTTATCCATGTTTAGACTTTCTACCCTTTTATCTTCTGACTCTCTTAGCATAAAGAATTCATTTTCTTTATTGAGCTTACCACTATTGTCTTCTTCAAGTAATTTTATTTTTCTTTCGGAAGGGTGGCATTCCCATTCTTCAGCTTTCAAATCCTTAATAGGCAAATATTTTCCACCGATTATGCTCATTATTTTAGGGGTGCTTTCTGCTTTATATTCTGTCTCTCTTGAAATAGAGAATACTGTTTCTTTGTTAATATTACTAATAAGATCCTTTTCAGGCAAATTAGTGTTTGGAATAAATTTGGAATAACATTCTCTTTCTTCAAATTTCAAATTTCCATCTTGCAAATCTATTTCTTTGCTTATATGCATATTTTGACTGATTGAGGTTTCATCTTTTGCCTCTTCTGAAATAGAGCATTTTGTTTGTTTCTCAATATTACTACCACTATTGTCTTTTGCCAGTAAGTTTATATTTTCTTCAGAAGGTTGGCATTCCCTTTTTATGGATTCTAAATCATTAACCTGCAAAATATTTTCACTGCTTATACGTATTAAATTTGCGTTATTTTCTCCTTCATGCTCTGCCTTTCTTGAAATAAAGCATATTGTTTCTGTATTTGGAGTACTAATAAGATCTTTTTCAAAAAGATTCGTTTTTCTTTCTAAATAATAGCTGCCCTTTTCATTAAATTCCAAATCTTTTCCTCTGTTTCTTTCTCTTTTATCTCCTGACTCTCTTAATATAGGAAATTCTGTTTCTTTCTTAAGATTATTGCTATAGTTTTTTTTAAGCAAGTTTAGTTTTCTTTCAGTAGAACAGTATTCCAATTTTTCAGATTCCAAATCCTCAACTTGCAAAATTTGGTCACTGCAATTAAGCATGGCGTTTGGGGTTCTTACTTCCTTATATTCAGCCGCTCTTGAAATATAGCATACTGTATCTTTCTTAGAAATACTAGTACGATCACTTTCATGAAATTTTGTTTTTCTTTCAGGGGAATAACATTCTTTTTCTTCGAATTTTAAATCTTTAAACTGCAAATCTTTTTCTCTGCTATTATGAGTGTTTTCATTGCTAATGTATTTAATTTCTGCTTCTTTTGATACTGAGTATTCTGTGTATTTCTTAAGATCACTACTATTATAGTCTTTTTCAGGCAAGTTTAGTTTTCTTTCAGATGGATGGCATTCCCATTCTTCAGATTCCAAATCCTTACCCTGAAAAACTTTGTCTCTGTTTATGTGCACGACATTTGGGGTGCTTTGTCTTTCATATTCTGCCTCTCTTGGAATAGAGCATACTGTTGTTGTTTTAGAATTACTAGCAAGATCATTTTCAAGAGATTCTATTTCTCTTTCAAAGGAACAACATTCTTTTTCTTCAAATTGCAGAAATTCAATATTCTGCATATCATTTTCTTTGTTTATTTGCGTATTTGGACTGCATACTCTTGCATCTTTTACTTCTCTTGATCCATGGAATTCTGTATCTTTCTTATGGTCATTGTCATAGTCTTTTTCAAGCAAGTTTGTTTTCCTTTCAGAAAGGTGGCATTCCCTTTCTTCAGATTCTAAATCCTTAACCTGCAAAATTTTGTCACTGCTTAAATGCATTTCCTTCGCAATGCTTTCTCCTTTATATTCTGCCTCTCTTGAAATAGAACAAACTGTTTCTGTTTCCATATTATTAATACGATCTTTTTCAAGAAAATCCATTTTTCTTTCAGAGGAATAACATTCTCTTTCTTCAAATTCCAAATCACTCTCCTGTAAATCTTTTTCACTGTTTATATACATGTTTGGACTGCTTACTCTTTCATTTTCTGCTTCTCCTGATATAGGGCACTCTGTTTCTTTCTTAAGATTACTAGTATAATCTTCTTCAAATTTTAAATCTATAAACTGCAAATCTTTTTCTCTGCTTTTATGCGTGTTTTCATTGATATTATTTTTCATTTCTGCTTTTGATACTGAGTATTCTGTGTATTTCTTAAGGTCACTACTACTAAAGTCTTTTTCCGATTGATGACATTCCCATTTTTCAGATTCCAAATCCTTACCCTGAAAAACTTTGTCTCTGATTACGTGCACGACATTTGGGGTGCTTTGTCTTTCATATTCTGCCTCTCTTGGAATAGAGCATACTGTTGTTGTTTTAGAATTACTAGCAAAATCATTTTCAAGAAATTCTGTTTCTCTTTCAACGGAACAACATTCTTTTTCTTCAAATTGCAGCAATTCAATATTCTGCATATCATTTTCTTTGTTTATATGCGTATTTGGACTGCATACTCTTGATCCATGGGATACTGTATCTTTCTTATGATCATTGTCATAGTCTTTTTCAAGCAAGTTTGTTTTTCTTTCAGAAAGGTGGCATTCCCTTTCTTCAGATTCTAAATTCTTAACCTGCAAAATTTTGTCACTGCTTAAATGCATTTCCTTCGAAATGCTTTCTCCTTTATATTCTGCCTCTCTTGAAATAGAACAAACTGTTTCTGTTTCCATATTACTAATACGATCTTTTTCAAGAAGATCCTTTTTTCTTTCAGAGGAATAACATTCTCTTTCTTTAAATTCCAAATCACTCTCCTGTAAATCTTTTTCACTGTTTATATACATGTTTGGACTGCTTACTCTTTCATTTTCTGCTTCTCCTGATATAGGGCACTCTGTTTCTTTCTTAAGATTACTAGTATAATCTTCAAATTTTAAATCTATAAACTGCAAATCTTTTTCTCTGCTTTTGTGTGTTGTTTCATTGTTAATGTTTTTAATTTCTGCCTCTTTTGATACAGAGTATTCTGTGTATTTCTTAAGGTCACTACTACTAAAGTCTTTTTCAGACAAGTTTAGTTTTCTTTCAGATGGATGGCATTCCCATTCTTCAGATTCCAAATCCTTACCTTGAAAAACTTTGTCTCGGTTTATGTGCACGACATTTGGGGTACTTTGTCTTTCATATTCTGCCTCTCTTGGAAAAGAGCATACTGTTGTTGTTTTAGAATTACTAGCAAGATCATTTTCAAGAAATTCTGTTTCTCTTTCAAAGGAACAACATTCTTTTTCTTCAAATTGCAGCAATTCAATATTCTGCATATCATTTTCTTTGTTTATTTGCGTATTTGGGCTACATACTCTTGCATCTTTTACTTCTCTTGATCCATGGAATTCTGTATCTTTCTTATGATCATTGTCATAGTCTTTTTCAAGCAAGTTTGTTTTCCTTTCAGAAAGGTGGCATTCCCTTTCTTCAGATTTTAAATCCTTAACCTGCAAAATTTTTTCACTGCTTAAAAGCATTTCTTTCGAGATGCTTTCTCCTTTATGTTCTGCCTCTTTTGAAATAGAACAATCTGTTTCTGTCTCCGTATTACTAATACGATTTTTTTCAAGAAAATCTGTTTTTCTTTCAGAGGAATAACATTCTCTTTCTTCATATTCAAAATCATTACACTGTAAATCTTTTTCACTGTTTATATACATGTTTGGACTGCTAACTCTTTCATTTTCTGCTTCTCCTGATATAGGGCACTCTGTTTCTTTCTTAAGATTACTAGTATAATCTATTTCAAATTTTAAATCTATAAACTGCAAATCTTTTTCTCTGCTTTTGTGTGTGTTTTCATTGTTAATGTTTTTAATTTCTGCCTCTTTTGATACAGAGTATTCTGTGTATTTCTTAAGGTCACTACTACTAAAGTCTTTTTTAGGCAAGTTTAGTTTTTTTTCAGATGAATGACATTCCCATTTTTCAGATTCCAAATCCTTACCCTGAAAAACTTTGTCTCTTTTTATGTGCACGACATTTGGGGTGCTTTGTCTTACTGATTCTGCCTCTCTTGAAATAGAGCATACTGTTGTTGTTTTAGAATTACTAGCAAGATCATTTTCAAGAGATTCTGTTTCTCTTTCAAAGGAACAACATTCTTTTTCTTCAAATTGTAGCAATTCAATATTCTGCATATTATTTTCTTTGTTTATATGCGTATTTGGACTGCATGCTCTTGATCCATGGGATTCTGTATCTTTCTTATGATCATTGTCATAGTCTTTTTCAAGCAAGTTTGCGTTTCTTTCAGAAAGGTGGCATTCCCTTTCTTCAGATTCTAAATCCTTAACCTGCAAAAATTTTTCACTGCTTAAATGCAATTCCTTCGAGATGCTTTCTCCTTTATATTCTGCTTCTCTTAAAATAGAGCAAACTGTTTCTGTTTCCATATTACTAATACAATCTTTTTCAAGAAAATCCGTTTTTCTTTCAGAGGAATAACATTCTCTTTCTTTATATTCCAAATCACTCTCCTGTAAATCTTTTTCACTGTTTATATACATGTTTGGACTGCTTACTCTTTCATTTTCTGCTTCTCCTGATAATTTTAAATCTATAAACTGCAAATCTTTTTCTCTGCTTTTGTGTGTGTTTTCATTGTTAATGTTTTTAATTTCTGCCTCTTTTGATACAGAGTATTCTGTGTATTTCTTAAGGTCACTACTACTAAAGTCTTTTTCAGAAAAGTTTAGTTTTCTTTCAGATGGATGGCATTCCCATTTTTCAGATTCCAAATCCTTACCCTGAAAAACTTTGTCTCTGTTTATGTGCACGACATTTGGGGTGATTTGTCTTTCATATTCTGCCTCTTTTGGAAAAGAGCATACTGTTGTTGTTTTAGAATTACTAGCAAGATCATTTTCAAGAAATTCTGTTTCTCTTTCAAAGGAATAACATTCTTTTTCTTCAAATTGCAGCAATTCAATATTCTGCATATCATTTTCTTTGTTTGTATGCGTATTTGGACTGCATACTCTTGCGTCTTTTACTTCTCTTGATCCATGGAATTCTGTATCTTTCTTATGATCATTGTCATAGTCTTTTTCAAGCAAGTTTGTTTTCCTTTCAGAAAGGTGGCATTCCCTTTCTTCAGATTTTAAATCCTTAACCTGCAAGATTTTCTCACTGCTTAAATGCATTTTTTTCGAGATGCTTTCTCCTTTATATTCTGCCTCTTTTGAAATAGAACAATCTGTTTCTGTCTCCGTATTACTTATACGATCTTTTTCAAGAAAATCTGTTTTTCTTTCAGAGGAATAACATTCTCTTTCTTCATATTCCAAATCATTACCCTGTAAATCCTTTTCTCTGTGTTTATATCTGTTTGGACTGCTAACTCTTTCATTTTCTGCCTCTCCTGATATAGGGCACTCTGTTTCTTCCTTAAGATTACTAATATAATCTTCTTCAAATTTTAAATCTATAAACTGCAAATCTTTTTCTCTGCTTTTATGCGTGTTTTCATTGTTATTATTTTTCATTTCTGCCTTTGATACTGAGTATTCTGTGTATTTCTTAAGGTCACTACTACTAAAGTCTTTTTCAGATGGATGACATTCCCATTTTTCAGATTCCAAATCCTTACCCTGAAAAACTTTGTCTCTGTTTACGTGCACGACATTTGGTGTGCTTTGTCTTTCATATTCTGCCTCTCTTGAAATAGAGAATACTGTTGTTGTTTTAGAATTACTAGCAAAATCATTTTCAAGAAATTCTGTTTCTCTTTCAACGGAACAACATTCTTTTTCTTCAAATTGCAGCAATTCAATATTCTGCATATCATTTTCTTTGTTTATATGCGTATTTGGACTGCATACTCTTGATCCATGGGATTCTGTATCTTTCTTATGATCATTGTCATAGTCTTTTTCAAGCAAGTTTGTTTTTCTTTCAGAAAGGTGGCATTCCCTTTCTTCAGATTCTAAATTCTTAACCTGCAAAATTTTGTCACTGCTTAAATGCATTTCCTTCGAAATGCTTTCTCCTTTATATTCTGCCTCGCTTGAAATAGAACAAACTGTTTCTGTTTCCATATTACTAATACGATCTTTTTCAAGAAAATCCGTTTTTCTTTCAGAGAAATAACATTCTCTTTCTTCAAATTCCAAATCACTCTCCTGTAAATCTTTTTCACTGTTTATATACATGTTTGGACTGCTAACTCTTTCATTTTCTGCTTCTCCTGATATAGGGCACTCTGTTTCTTTCTTAAGATTACTAGTATAATCTTCTTCAAATTTTAAATCTATAAACTGCAAATCTTTTTCTCTGCTTTTGTGTGTGTTTTCATTGTTAATGTTTTTAATTTCTGCCTCTTTTGATACAGAGTATTCTGTGTATTTCTTAAGGTTACTACTACTAAAGTCTTTTTCAGACAAGTTTAGTTTTCTTTCAGATGGATGACATTCCCATTTTTCAGATCCCAAATCCTTACACTGAAAAACTTTGTCTCTGTTTATGTTTACGACATTTGGGGTGCTTTGTCTTACTGATTCTGCCTCTCTTGGAATAGAGCATACTGTTGTTGTTTTAGAATTACTAGCAAAATCATTTTCAAGAAATTCTGTTTCCCTTTCAAGGGAACAACATTCTATTTCTTCAAATTGCAGCAATTCAATATTCTGCATATCATTTTTGTTTATATGCGTATTTGGATTGCATGCTCTTGCATCTTTTATTTCTCTTGATCCATAGAATTCTGTATCTCTCTTATGATCATTGTCATAGTCTTTTTCAAGCAAGTTTGCGTTTCTTTCAGAAAGGTGGCATTCCCTTTCTTCAGATTTTAAATCCTTAACCTGCAAAACTTTCTCACTGCTTAAATGCATTTCTTTCGAGATGCTTTCTCCTTTATATTCTGCCACGTTTGAAATAGAATAATCTGTTTCTGTCTCCTTATTACTAATACAATCTTTTTCAAGAAAGTCTGTTTTTCTTTCAGAGGAATAACATTCTCTTTCTTCAAATTCCAAATCACTCTCCTGTAAATCTTTTTCTCTGTTTATATACATGTTTAGACTGCTTACTCTTTCATTTTCTGCCTCTCCTGATGTAGGGCACTCTGTTTCTTTCTTAAGATTACTAATATAATCTTCTTCAAATTTTAAATCTATAAACTGCAAATCTTTTTCTCTGCTTTTATGCGTGTTTTCATAGTTAATGTTTTTAATTTCTGCCTCTTTTGATACAGAGTATTCTGTGTATTTCTTAAGGTCACTACTACTAAAGTCTTTTTCAGACAAGTTTAGTTTTCTTTCAGATGGATGGCTTTCCCATTCTTCAGATTCCAAATCCTTACCCTGAAAAACTTTGTCTCTGTTTACGTGCACGACATTTAGGGTGCTTTCTCTTTTATATTCTGCCTCTCTTGGAATAGAGCATACTTTTGCTGTTTTAGAATTACTAGCAGGATCCTTTTTAAGAAATTCTGTTTCTCTTTCAAAGGGATAACATTCTTTTTCTTCAAATTGCAGCAATTCAATATTCTGCATATCATTTTCTTTGTTTATATGCGTATTTGGACTGCATACTCTTGCGCCTTTTACTTCTCTTGATCCATGGAATTCTGTATCTTTCTTATGATCCTTGTCATAGTCTTTTTCAAGCAAGCTTGTTTTTCTTTCAGAAAGGTGGCATTCCCGTTCTTCAGATTTTAAATCCTTAACCTTCAAATTTTTTTCACTGCTTAAAAGCATTTCCTTTGAGATGCTTTCTCCTTTATATTCTGCCTCTCTTGAAATAGAACAAACTGTTTCTGTCTCTGTATTACTAATACGATCATTTTCAAGAAAATCTGTTTTTCTTTCAGAGGAATAACATTCTCTTTCTTCAAATTCCAAATCATTATCCTTTAAATCTTTTTCTCTGTTTATATACATGTTTGGACTGCTTACTCTTTCATTTTCTGCTTCTCCTGATATAGGACATTCTGTTTCTTTCTTAAGATTACCAATATAATCTTCTTCAAGCAAGTTTAGGTTTCTTTCAGAAGAATGACATTCCCATTTTTCAGATTCTGAATCTTCGGGCGGAAAATTTTTCTCGCTGATTATGTTCGCGAAGTTTGGGTTTCTTTCTTCTTCATATGCTTCCTCTCTTGAAATTGGTACTTTTTCTACTTTGTTATTATTAATAACACCATTATTCACCCAATTTGATTTTCTTTCTTGGGAATCGATTTCTATTTTACCAATTCCCAAATCCATAATCTGTGAAACTCCATCACTGTTTAAGAGCATGTTGCTTTTATTAACTCCTCCTTCACATTCTAGATTACTACTATAGTCTTTTTCAAGTAAGTTTAGCATTTTTTTAGAAGGATGGCATTCCCATTCTTCAGATTCTAAATCTTTGGCCTGCAAAATTTTCTCGCCGATTTTGTTCATGAAATATGGGTTTCCTTCTTCCTGTTCCGTCTCTCTTGAAATTGATTCTGTTTCTTCTCTGATATTACTAATAACATCATTGTCTATTAAATTTGATGTTCTTTCTTGGGAATAGATTTCCATTTTATCAATTCCTAAATTCCTAATATGTGAAACTCCACCTCTGTTTAAGTACATGTTGCTTTTATTGGTTTCTCCATCACATTCTATCTCTCTTGACTTAGAATTGTCCGTTTCTGTCTTATCGTTGCTACCATAGCTTTTTTCATTTAAATTCAACTTTCTCTCAGGATGATGACATTTTAATTTTTCAAATTCGAAATCCCTAACCTGACAAGCATTTTTAATATTTAAATTCATATTTAGTTTGCTTATTTCTTTATATTCCACCTTCCCTGAAATGGAGCATAAAGTTTCTTTGATGCGACTTTTACTTATCTCATTTTCGTCCCCAATT
This sequence comes from Trachelipus rathkii, assembly GCA_015478945.1. Taxonomy (NCBI): domain Eukaryota; kingdom Metazoa; phylum Arthropoda; class Malacostraca; order Isopoda; family Trachelipodidae; genus Trachelipus; species Trachelipus rathkii. The sequence continues at coordinate 154,535 of JABUQX010060814.1, read as the reverse complement.
AGGTAATCTGAATTGCTGAAATAAAGTTCTGGGGACCATGTATCCCTAACTTCTAATGTTAATTCTTCAGAAGTTTTTTGATTAGCAATTCCAAATAAATCATGTTTACTTTGGACAAGACTAAATTTCGATATTGTTGTTTCAGCTTGTGTTTGGTGTAGATGTTGTTCGCTCTTGTCATTTACAACGTTTGATTCGTGAATTTGATAAGCTGATGTTAAAGAAACCGTAGGTGTATTAGATCTTTCAAAGTGTCTATTGAAAATTTTATCATTATAATTTTGTATGCTTTCAAGATATTTGCTTTGAATTTCTGGACAGCAGGAATCAACTGTTAATTCAGATATTGCTTTTTCAGTCTCTGTTTCGTACTTATCTCTTTCTAGTGAATTTGCTTGTGTTTTCGAAGATGAAAATTTTAACAGATCCAATTTTGATTCTTCGTCTTGACATTGTTGTTCCCAGACATTGCTTCTGTTATTGTTCTCCTGTATGTCACAAGTTTCATTGAATTGGTCAGGAAAGGAAGAAAGAGCAAATTTCAGAATAGTTTTATCTTCAAGTTGAAAATGAGATTTGGTTTCATTATCGACAGTATTATTCAATGGCGTCTCTAGCATTCCATTTTCTTTTTTAGTATGATGCTTAGAAACTGGAGATTTCGAGATTTCAAGCTCTTGGCCATCGCTGTTTATATCACCAAATTTTTGAATTTCTGGTGATTTATTTACTTCAGTAAATTTATTGAAATCAATGTCATGACTTTTCAAGAATTTTTGTGATTGTTCAGAAGCAAATAAGATTGACGTATCAGACGAAAGAGTTACAAAGTTCGAAGATTTTCCCATTGAAGATTCGATACCTTGAGCTGAAACATCATTACTATAGTCTTTGATAATTCCTGTCAAGCATTTCAGCTCTTCACTAATTAATTTTTCTTCTAGAAGATTTGATTTTAAACTGTCAGCAAAATAAAATTTATCTTGGAAATTACAGACAGAGGCATACTTTTTAGCATCTCCACATTTACTCTCTAATCTAATATCCTTTTTAATGTCATTATTATTTTGAGGAGTTTCATATAAATATCGAGTGGCATTTTCTAATGGGAAACTTAAATTTCTAGTAACAGAAGTGTTTTTAATTTCGCTATGAACAAGTGCTTCATTTTGCAAAGTAAACAGGTCATGATTGTAATTTTGTTCTTCTTGTAGATTACCTTCAAAGACTTCGACAACTATTGATTTCTCAGAAGGGATTTTATTGTTACATACTTCTAATGGAGTGCAATGTTCCCAAATTTCCGCGTTTTCTGTTATTAAACTATCTTCATCCTTTGCTTGCTTGAAAAAGTGCAGTTCACTATCCTCCTTTTTTTCCAAGATATGGCATTGAAATGGCATTGATTCAGCACAGGGCAATACAGATGAACCAGCAAATTTCTGTTTGTTTTCAATGCTTCCAGGAAACATATATTCAAATGAAAGATTCTCTGTCGAACGCACCTTAATTTTATTGCCACACAAAATTTCATTATTTTCTTTGTTTTTAGACACTGGTTCTAGATTAAGGTCTTGCATATCAATATATGATCTGGAAAGTATTAAATGTGCTTTCATTTTATTTTCATTTTCTAAACCGCATGTTGAAAATTTTTCATCATACGTTAACAATTCAAAGTTTTCACAATCTTCAACCTCTTTACCATGTTTTTCACTATCATAAACTCTAATTTCTTTAATAATTAATTTGTCTTTGGGACAGGTTCTTTTTATATTGTCTTCGTCATTTAAATTTATATTATCTATGCATTTGTTTTCAGTTACTAATGGAAAACTATTATATTTTTCACTCTCAAGAGATCCTTCTTTTTCTAACGTTTTGGATGCCTCGCCAGACTCAAGTTGTAAGTTATCTGATATGTGTAATTTAGTGGAAGTTGATAGGAATTTGAAAATCGGGAAAAGAGAACTATCTTCTGCATAATCATAATTTAGTTCGGGAAATTTGGGGGCAATTTTGCGGATATTTTCCATGCTATCGAAATAAGACTCAGTTGTAAACTGGTTAGAAAATTTTTGACGCAAAGCATGGAATTCGATATGTTTTTTCGGTTTCACTATATTTGCAATTTCCAATGTTTTGATAGTTTCTTCATTAAGTATATTAGGAAGGGATAAAATTTTACATTGCGATAAAAATCTCGAATTATTTTCATTTCTTGTTGAGTTTATGTGAAATGAAGGAAACGACTTTGATCTCTTTAATAATCTATTGAAATTATTTGAAGATTTTTCTAAAATCCGCTCACTGTCATCGTTTGGGTAATTCGAATGTAAATTTTTAGTAAAAGATTCAGTATTAGACCATTTTTCATTTAACATACCACACACACTTCGAATACAGGTTTCTCTTTCGAAATGTTTATTACTCCCCAAAATATTAACATTTTGAAATTGAGCTTCTAAACTTGTATCCAAAGATGTGCCTTCGCTATTTACAGGTATTGGAAGTAAAAGGTCCAATTTTTCCCGAAGACTCATTTCATCCGATACTTTAGTTTTCGTAAGCTCTTCAGGTAGATTGTTACTGATACTGGACAGGGAATTTGTATGGATCCTAGTATACTTTTGGTTATCCAAATTTTTTGGTTGCAGCTTACTGTCTTTAGCGTTTTCCTCCTCTTCTAATACGGTACTAGTGACATAGTGAAAAACTTCAGGTTTCAATATATTTTGCACAGTCAAATTTTGGGAATCAAGACTTTCCAACTTGTCACTGTGTACATCATGATGTCCTTCTTCAGTTTCTTGAGGCTCAGAAAATACTACATCTTCGAATTTACTTAAATCAAAAATACTATCTGATAATACGGAAGAATTTACATCAAATTGTTCTTTGACATTATAAATTTTTGATGGCCCTTTCATTCGGAACAGTGTTTTACTATCGTGTAAGTTATTATTGTTTTTTTGTTGGCACTTATTGTAAGTAACCTGGTTGCTTGTATACGCTTTGTTGACAATATTTTCATATTTGGGAAGCGACAATGAATCAACCGAATATAAGGCTATATTTCTCACTGGTACATGCACAGGAGTGTCAATCTTTGCTTTGTATTTCTCTGAACAAATTTTTTCTTCTGGAGAATAAAATAATAAATCATTGCAGGTTTGTATGTGCCGTGCATGTGGCATAAGTTTAAAATTTTGATTTTGTAAACTAAGTTCTTCAGAATTTTTTAAAACGTTTGTAATAGCAAAGCACTCTTCAAATTGATTAAGTAGTGTTCTTTGTTTCATCGGAAATTTTCCTGATGTCTCTTTAAGTGCTGATTTATTTTCTAAACTAAGTTTTTCAGAATTGTTTAAGACGTCTATAATAGGAAGGCACTCTTCAAATTGATTAAGTAGTGTCCTTTGTTTCATCGGAAAATTTTCTAATGTCTCTTCAAGTGCTGGTGTATTTTTTAAACTAAGCTCTTCAGAATTTTTTAAGACGTCTGTAATAGCAAGGCTCTCTTCAAATTGATTCAGTAGTGTGCGTTGCTTCATCAGAAAATTCTCCGATCTCTCTTCAAGTGCTGATGCATTAAGATTAAGTTCTTCAGAAATTTTTAAGTCTTCTGTTCTAGGAAGGTACTCTTCAAATTGATTCAGAAGAGAACTTTGCTTCAACGGAAATCTTTCTGATGTTTCTTCAAGTGCAAATGTATTTTGTGAATTAAGTCCTTCATAATTATTTAAGACGTTTGTAATTGGATTACACAATTCAAATTGATTCGGCAGTGCACTTTGCTTCATCGGAAAGTTTTCTGATGCCTTTTCAAGAACTGATGTATTTTGTATATTAAGTCTTTCGGAATTTTTTAAGGAGTATTTAATGGGAAGGTATTCTTCAAGTTGATTCACTAGTGCACTTTGTTTCATCGGAATCTTTTCTGACGTCTCTTCAAGTGCTGATGTTTTTTGAAAAATAAGTTCTTCAGAATTTTTAAAAACGCCTGTAATATTAAAGCACTCTTCAAATTGATTAAGTAGTGCCCTTTGCTTCATCGGAAAAATTTCTGATGTTTTTTCAAGTGCTGATGTATTTTGGAAACTAAATTCTTCAGAATTTTTTAAGACGCCTATAATAGGTAGGCATTCTTCAAATTCATTCACTAGTGCACTTTGTTTCATCGGAAAATTTTCTGATGTATCCTCAAGTGCTGATGTATTTTGGAAACTAAGTTCTTCAGAGTGTTTTAAGACGGCTGTAATAGGAATGCACTCTTCAAATTGATTCAGTGGTGCACTTGGTTTCATCAATAAAATTTCTGGTGTCTCTTCAAGTACTGATAAATTTTTTAAACTTAGCTCTTCAGAATTTTTTAATTGATTCAGTAGTGAAATTTGTTTCAACCGAAATTTTTCTGATGTTTCTTCAAGAACTGATGTATTTTGTAAATTAAGTCCTTCAGAATTTTTTAAAACGTTTGTAATTGGAAGGCATAGTTTAAATTGATTAGGTAGTGCTCTTTGTTTCATAGGAATAATTTCTGATGCCTTTTCAAGTGCTAATGTATTTTGTAAATTAAGTCGTTCGGAATTTTTTAAGGCGTCTTCAATGGAAAGGCAATCTTCAAATTGATTCAGTGGTGCACTTTGTTTCATCGGAAGTTTTTCTGGCGTCTTTTCAAGTTTTGATATATTTTGGATACTAAGTTCTTCAGAATTTTTTAAGACGCCTGCAATAGGAAGGCACTCTTCAAATTGATTAAGTAGTGGTCTTTGTTTCATCGGAAATTTTTCTGATGTCTCTTCAAGTAATAAATCTTTTAAATTAAGTTCTTCAGATTTTTTTAAGACGTCTGTAATAGGAAGACACTCTTCAAATTGATTCAGTGGTGCACTTTGTTTTATCGGAAATGTTTCTAATGTCTTTTCAAGTGCTGATCTATTTTGGAAACTGTGTTCTTCAACATTTTTTAAGACCTCTGTAATAGGAAGGCACTCTTCAAATTGATTTAGTACTGCCCTATGCTTCATCGGAAAATTCTCTGATCTCTCTTCAAGTGCTGATGCATTTTGAAGATTAAGTTCTTCAGAATTTTTTAAGAAGTCTGTAATAGGAAGGTACTCTTCAAATTGATTAAATAGTTCCCTTTGTTTCATCGGAAAAATTTCTGATGTCTCTTCAAGTGCTAATGTATTTTGGAAATTAAGTTCTTCAGAATTTTTAAAGACGCCTGTAATAGGAAGGCACTCATTAAATTGATTCAATAGTGCACTTTGTTTCATCGGAAATTTTTCTGATATCTCTTCAAGTGCTGATGTATTTTGGAAACCAAGTTCTTCAGAATTTTTTAAGACGTCCGCAATAGGAAGGTACTCTTCAAATTGATCGAGTGGTGCACTTTGTTTCACCGGAAAATTTCCTGATGTCTCCTTAAGTATTTTTTCTGATATCTCTTCAAGTGCTGATGTATTTTTTAAACTAAGTTCTTCAAAATTTTCCAAGACTTTTGTAATAGAAAGGCACTCCTCAAATTGATTCAGTAGCACATTTTGTTTTATCGGAAATGTTTCTGATATCTTTTCAAGTGGTGATCTACTTTGAAAACTAAGTTCTTCAGCATTTTTTAAGGCGTCTGTAATAAGAAGACACTCTTCAAATTGATTCAGCACTGGCCTTTGCTCCATCGGAAATTTCTCTGATCTCTCTTCAAGTGCTGATACATTTTGTAAATTAAGTTCTTCAGAACTTTTTAAGACATCTGCAATAGGAAGACATCCTTCAAATTGATTCAGAAGTGCACTTTCTTTCATCGGAAAATTTTCCGATGTCTCTTCAAGTGCTGATGTATTATGGTAACTAAGTTCTTCAGAATGTTTTAAGACGGCTGTAATAGGAAGGCACTCTTCAAATTGATTTAGTACTGCACTTTGTTTCATCGGGAATTTCTCATATGTTTCTTCAAGTGCTGATGCATTTGATAAATTAAATTCTTCATATTGTTTTAAGACGTTCGAAATAGGAAGGCATTCTGCAAATTGATTGAGTGGTGCACTTTGTTTCATTGAATATTTTTCTGATGTCTCTTCAAGTGTTGATATATTTTGGAAACTAAGTTCTTCCGAATTTTTTAAGACATCTGTGATAAAGAAGCACTCTTCAAACTGATTCAGTACTGCACATCGTTTCATAGAAAAATTTTCTAATGTCTCTTCAACAGCTGAAATATTTTGGAAACTAAGTTCTTCAGAATTTTTTAATATGCCTGTGTTAGGAAGACACTCTTCCAATTTGTTTAGTTTTGAGCTTTTTGTTTCATCGGAAATTTTTCTGATGTCTCTTCAAGTAATAAATCTTTTAAATTAAGTTCTTCAGATTTTTTTAAGACGTCTGTAATAGGAAGACACTCTTCAAATTGATTCAGCACTTCACTTTGTTTCATCGGAAAAATTTCTAAAGTCTCTTCAAGTGCTAATGTATTTTGGAAACTAAGTTCTTCAGAATTTTTCAAGACGACTGTGATAGGAAAGTGCTCCTCAAATTGATTCAGCAATACGCTTTGTTTTATCGTAAAATTTGCTGCCTTTGCAAGTGTTGGTGTATGTAACCCTGGTATTTGATTTTGACTATCTTTAAAATGAATATCCTGTACAGAATCATGTATGTAAAACTTATTCAATGTATATTCTTTGGCTGTATTCTTGTCATTTTCTTCATCACAAACATTATCTCTAATAAACTGATGATCCTCATAGCCTAATTTGGTTTCATCAGATATAATGGAACAAAATTTTATTTGAGGATATGTAATATTCAGTCTCTTTAGATATTCTTCATCGTTATTTTGCTCATTATGAATGTGCTTAACTTTATTTTCTCCATTTAGTGAATAATTATCAGTCAAATTATTGACTGGAAGATCAATTGTTTCGTCAAGCTGAAGTCTTGCTTCCGGTAAACATGTTTGAGCGCTGTCTGAAACATCATACTGGTATCTTTCTTCTTTCTCATGTATTGCCAGCGAAAGCATATCTTTATTGTTATAGTCAAACATGTTACTAAAATGACTACCTAATATTTTTTGCTCACCATAGTGAATTTCTTTCCAATCATCATATTTATGAAAATTCTGATTTAATGTTTGTAAGCAATGAACTGCACCACTAATATTAAGATTTTCTTCCATATCGCAATAGTTATGAGAATTCTTATTTGATGCTAGTACGTACTGAATCTCACCGCTACTTTCAAGATAATGCTCGCTTCCAGAGTTGAAATTTGTCAAGCTGCGTATTCCTTTTCCCAACTGATCCTTTGAGTGAACATCGTAAAGCTTTATTTCTTGTAAAGATTCTAACTTTTTAAAAGATTCGGTATCCCAATATTCATCATCTGGTCTTTGAGTATGAACATATTTATTTTCTATAATAAAACTTTGATTTATCGTTTCATGCGAGTTCGTGGAAAGGTAAAGCGGTATTTTATCCGATTGAGTTTTATTGACAAAGTCCTCAAAAACACATTTGACTTTTTCTTTTACATCTCTGGGACTATTTCTTTGATTATGAGATATATCCTCAGCAATCTCACAAGGTGGACCAACGTAAATGCTTGTGTGGGAATAAGAAATTTGTTTATCTACCTTTTGTATGTTGTACTTCTCTCCTTTCGACATTTCATTTAAAATCACATTTCGCGAATCTGGCTGAACTTTTTCTTGCGTACAAAAACCTTTGATTTCCGGTAAACCTGTCACATTATTATAGCAAACAACCTGCAATTTTTGAGTTTCATTACATTCTATTAAGTTGAGTGCTTCTTCCTCAAACTCTGTATTACCAGTTAATGTACTCTGAGAAGCATAAAAAGTATTATTTTTCTCGTAATTTATAGATACCTCCGGTAAATCTGATTTGTTCCAACTTGCTTTACTAAATTGATGAGCATCATTTTTAACAATCTCTGATGGATATTGTGTCAATTCTTCTGACACAAAGTTCTCTAATTTACTTTTGTAATCTCTATGAGCCTCTACTTCGCATATATGTTTTGTTTTAGTAGGCGATTTTGGAGCTTCATGATATTTATTTGACTGTACTTTTTTAATACTTATTGCTGCTGGTAGGTATGATATATCAGCAAATTCACTGCCTTGAAAATTATCTTTTTTATTGAGGTCAGGAAAACTGTGTCTCCTTTTTCTTTCAGGTATATTTTTGCCAGTTGCAATTTTATGCTGAACGCTGTTATCACGCCGTCGAGAGTATTGATAACATATTTTTGGTAGCCCTAATAAGACATCAGTTGATCTATTAAACTGACATGTGTATATTTCATTTATCTCTGACACCTCGCCCTTTTCTTTCTCAGATTCAATAAAATCGGGAAGGTCACTAACTGAAGAAGAACGAATGTTTAGAACAGAATATTTAGTGCTTATATTTAGAATGTTTGCGAATTCATCACTAACCCTAGCATATTGAGTCATATAATCTTTGTTCTCTTCCTCTTGCGTATGCTTGGTTCTTAATTCTAGAAAAGACTCTTTCCTTTTAACTGGCTCAATTAAACTAGTTTTAATGTTTTCCTGATTATGGATTTTTTCTTTAAACTTGTAATCACTTTCATTAATAGTTGGAATACAGGAAACATTCATTTTTGCATTGTCACTTTTTATGCTATGTGTATCAATAGCTTTATCATTAATCTCTGTTACATATTTAACTTCTTTTTCAGTCTTCTCTGGAATAAGCGGTTTTTCTTCAGTCAAATCTAACATAACATCTTGAGTTTTCATCTCAGAAAAAGATACATTTTCTTTCAATGTATGAAAAGAAATTTTAACATCTTTATCAATATTTTCTGAAAAAAGTAATTTCTCTTGAAGTAAGTCGCCTCTGTCACTAGATTCAAGAGACAAAAAACTTTTTTCACCCCCGGAGAGTACTAGCTCCTGTTGGGATTTTGAGTCCTCCTTTTTATCAAAAACGTCAGTGTTTGGAAACGAATGTATTTGATAATATTGAGGCTCTATCTCAGATGATGTTTCAATATTCTCATTAAAAATTTTCGGCTGCAATACATTCCCCAAGTTTAGCTTGTTTTGGTTATTCGGTTCTTTTTGAAATGAGTCACTTAAGTTGTTGAATAATATGGGAATCAAACTTTCATTATCATCGTGCCCTTTTGTTTCCGATATTGTATGATCTCTGTAGCTAGCAAAAATGTTTAATTTATCTTTACTTTCTGATTCTGATGCTTCACTAAAATCATCACATTCTTTTAAACTGTCGAGCAAAGTACAGTAATAATTTTTTAAAGGAAAAACTTTTTCTATACACAAAGATTTTGACAGATCATTGCTAGACTTGGCATAATTATATTTTCTTTCGTTATTATTGCTTGACTGATCATTCTTTTCACTTTGATCATCCGGTAATATTTTTTTGGATATTCCTTTGTCAGTAACTTCAATAGGATAACGGCATATATATGCTAGTTGATTTTCAATCTGTAAATCGGGTATGCTTTGTACATTATCCTCTACAATACCTGCAAGCTCTGTAAGTAGATATCTTTCTTTAATATCTAATTCTGATGGAGTTATTTGAGTCTCAAGAGATCTACTATCATCAAATGTTTGACTGTATGCTATTATATGAGAACCGGTTTCAGTTAAAGAAAATTCTCCTGCATTTAAAGCATCTATGTTGTCACTAGAATTTGAAAACCCAAACTCATTTTTTTCTCTCCCCCGTTCTACCTTCTGTTTTTCTAATTTTGCTGATTCTGAATCAGTATTTCTTGATTCTGCGACGAAATATTTGTTTTCGTGTTGGAAGTCCGACAAGTTAGTGATATCTTCTGAAGGTATATCATCTCTTATTGTCAAGAACGGTAAGCAGCAAGTAATATTTTGTGCGTATTGCTTTTGTAACTCTGGTGAAGCTACTAGTTTATCTGTTAACTCTGAGAATTGATCATCAATTTTCTCTATTTTATTTAACTGGTCGTGCTGGTTTTTTAAAGCTTGTAATGACACTATACGAGATGTAGAATCAGGAAGCTGATAGTTTGTTCCCATATCTGGGTCTGAATCAAACATATAGTTAGATAGATTAAACTCCTTTTTTTGAACTAAGTGAATATCATCGTACTTAACAAATGTCTCTGGAATATTTTCAAGAGTATGAATGTTTTCTACCTCTGATGAAGCGACATAATTTTGCTTAGACTTATCATTTTCAAATTTAATTTTCTTTTTAATCTTCAATTCGGAGAATATTACCTGTTCAGAGTCATTACTGTAAGGAATGGAAATGACACGTTGATCATTCTGAATTTTGTCTTCTGATAAAACTGCTTCGAGAGCATCAGGTTCAATAGGTATAGTTATCTCCATCATTTTTGCTTCTTCAGCAAATGATGCTCCTGTACTGCCAAGGTCACAAAACTGGTTTCTATTATCCATTTCCAAGAGTGCTACATTGCAAAGGTTTTCTTCATTAATATTGTCACACTCACTGTCAGTATGATAAAGATAAATCATTTCCCTATTATCGCGAAGTTTGGATTCTGATAGTTTTATTGAACCGTCACTAGATTCTAATAACTGATAATTATCTTCTCTGAATATATTCGACAATCTGTTTTCTTCAGAAACACTAAAATCACTAATATAGCTAGATGAAACGGAACTATCTGGTATTTGGGTATAATGAGAAGTCATTTCAGATGAAATTTTCTCATCATTAATATCAACACACTGATGTACATCACCTATATCATATACTGATAGTTTATGCGCTTTTTCCTCAGGGTAAACATCTATATTAAGATGATTAGGTTTCACCTCTGGTACGTCAGTGTCATAACTACATGTAGGTGATTGTCTTTTACTTTTATCTTCCTTGTTTGATGTTTCTTCACAGATCTTATAAATAGTTCTTTCAATTGCCTGGGGAAGTGCGATGACCTCCTCGTACCGAGCTGTTGTTTTTTTTGCTTCTACTTCTCTTTTTAAACCTTTGTCAGGCTCTGATATATTGCAGTAAGACGCGTTTCTGGATGGAATAGGGTATGTATTCTCTTCAACATTCTCCATTTGCAATCCTGAGAGATTTGTTGTTTTATTATTGCACTCTTTAAGATGACACTTTGTAGCTTCAGCAGATTTTGATATACTATTTAATTCTTCTTGAAAAAAATTATTTTCTACAATGCCAATGGATGGATTGTTAGGTTTCATTAATGATACTGTGTCATAAATAAACCCATCACATTCAAATTTAAGTTCATTGTCATGCAATAATGAATTCTGAGAAAGTTGGTTTAATTCTCTTTCTTTAACGCTTAAAAGATCTCTTCCTTTAAAGGGTTTCAAAAGTTCTACTGTTGGTTCAAAAACAATTTTAGTAGGAAGCCGTGTTAATGATAAATTTTCAACAGGTATAAAATCATTATTAGAATTATTGGATTTCGTATAATTTATGATCTTTTGATATTTTTCTTTTTCAGAAACATAAAAATCAGATTTATTCAGTACTGAAGTTGATAAAGAACGTTTAAGTCCAGTAAAATATTTGAATTTCGCATTTGAGAATTTATTCGATTTTAAAATTTCAAATGAAGTAGAACTATATGTTGTAGGGGCAGTTTTAAAAATAAATTTTGATTGTGTCTCTACAAATGAATCCTCAAGAAATAAATTGTCGAGACTAAAGCATCTCTTATTGAAAAATGGTTTTTGAGTAATAGTATTAAAACAATCAGGTTTTTGAAAGCTTACATTAAATTTACTGTCAAATGTTGATAACTCGTTATGAATGTTTAAAGATTCCTTTAAATTTGTGAATTTTTCTCCAATTTTCTCAATTATTTGTTTACTTTCTTCATCGAAAACTGTAAAAGACTTTAACTTTACATCCAATGCTTCATTGTTATAACATTCTTTCTCTTCAAAAATATCGGAAAATATTTTATTCTCATCTCCTTCTACTGGAGTAATATAAGGAAAATATTCACAAGTTAAATTTTTGAAATTGCCAAAAGACTGATTTTCAATATCTTTGTAAGATAACAGATTAATTTTATCCCCGTTATCATTATTTTTCCCCGCAGTTGTTTCATTAGCATATTCTACAACAAGAATTCGGTATTTTTCTTTAGGTGATCGATTTGGCATTTTTGATTCAGCACTAATAGAAATTTTTTCTGATATATTTTGAAAATGGTTTGACAATGTTGAAAAATTTGCAGAAATATCACTAGATATTTCTGTCAATGTTGGAAACTTTACATCTAAGAGACCCTTTACAATCAATTCTTTTCTTTCACTAAAGTATGAAGGATATTGTTTTCCTTCCAATTTTTCAGTCCCAGGAGAACAGGAAATTATATCAGTATATGCGTTTTGAAGTTTGTTAGATAAAGAAATGTTGCATAAATTTGGCACAGACTTTGTTTGAATATGCTTTTTAATGCAGTCTTTCGTAAATGATGAAACATAGCACTTAATATCTGACTCCGAATATCTTCTGAAATTGTGGTTCCCACATGTTTTAGGAATTTGTTGCAAATAACTATCATAGGATGTATAATGCTCAGAGTCTTTATTTAACAGAACTGGAGATGCTGATAAACAGGAAAAATTTGTTTCCAGACATGGATCAAATGTATCGTAGGTGTCAAAATAAACCGAAGATCCATCACTGTTTCGTTCACTCATCGATGATATTTCTTTTGTTTCAAAATGAGTCTCTTCATACTTTTTATCATTTAAATTATTCAGGCTGTGAGATTTTGATTTAACCCATTGGTCTCTGTCAGGCGAATATGTTAGTGAAATTGGAAAGTCCTCAGGAAGCAAATTAAGATTAGGAAGTGAAGAGATTTTTCCAAAATAATTCATTTTAAATGAACGTTTTGGTGTCAAATCCTTTGAATGAGTTATAAGATCATTAACATTTTCGTTGGGCAAGCCACCTGAATACTCGAACTCAGTACTGAATTTCATTTTCTCATTTTCATTTATTTCAGCAGGCGATAACACATATTCGGCATTATTTGCTAATAGCATAAAGCATTTTTCGTTGGTAGCACAAACAGAAGTTTTACTCAGTACCGTAAAATTTTGAACCGAGAGCGATGATCTTAGTGTGGGCCGAGTTATAAAACAGCGAACGTCTGGAAGAGATTTAGAAATATTTCGTTTGTGATCAGCGTTTTTATTTTGATAATAATAAATTGCTATTTTTTCTTCGTTTCTAGAGTTGTTTTCCAACCAGCCATACCCCACCAAGTTAGGCTTCCCAGTTCTATGAATCTCATGACAGGCTTCATGTTCAGAAAACTCTTCTAGCTTTTCTGGAACGGAAATTGATCGAGAGAATGCATTTTTTATAAACATTTCAGTGTCAAAATGTGAAACAACAGATTTTGATACATTCAATTTTTGAAATGAATCATTATCCATCTTCGATTTTGTATTACTACTATCAAATGAAGGTGGAAGTATAGTTTTTAAATCATGATATGGAAGATTTTCTACTAAGTATTTTCTTTTCGAATTAAGTTTCTCTGATACTGAGAATGAATTTTTTTCATCGATATACTTTTTTAAACTTTTATTTTTATATTCTGAAAGTGTTTCATTTTTTGACTTCAAATTTGGAAATGAATATGACTTTTGAAGAATTGGTGTCTTTCTAATGCTTGAAATTTCGGAAAATTCCTCATAAAAATATTCTGGTACATTGTTTCTCATTTCACAATAGTTATTTTCTTTGATGGCAGTACCCCCATTTCTGCAAGATTTTTTATGTTTTAAATTTTCAAAATCAGATAGTTTAGGAAAGGCTAATTCATCAGAAGTAATATGGTATTCATTTTGGATTTCTTTACGGGGAAAAACTAATTTTTGTTTATTAAACACATCACTTTGTAATGAACTATTTTCAATTTCTATTATTTTCGCCTCTTTTTCAAATATATCTGCAGTTTCAAAGATCTCTTCGATATCGGTAGGAATATTTAGTAGATTCTTTTCAGAATAAAATTTATTTGAGTCTGTATTTGGAATATCTGAAGTATATATGGGTTGAAATTTTTCCAAACTGTTTTCATTCTCATTATTACAGACACTCTCTGTGTTTGCTAAATTAAAGTCTTTCACATCATGTACCAGATTCATTTCACAACTATTACTAAGAGAAGTGCTATATTTCTCAACAATTATTGGAGCAGACGAATGCCGCTGAAGAGTTTGATGTGGATTATATTTTTCAGAATAAAGATCTGAAATATCTATTGAATAATTTTTAGATGTTATGTTTCCTGGCAACGTAATATTACTTTTTTGAAATTTAGAACAAGAAACTTCATAAGAAGATTTAAGGTTAAACATCTGAGGGTATATTGAACTATCTGATAAACTATGTCTTAAAAAGGAGGAATGTTTATTAACACTAATATTGATATTACTATCCGAAAATGTTTTGCTTCTCCTTTCTAATTTTGACGTTTTCGAATTTTGAAAGTTATCATCATCATCAACTTTCGACTTGCAAAACACGTAAATGCCATTTTCTTCTTTCACTAAATTTGGAAAAGAGTAGCGTCTAGAAAGATAAGGACTTTGCAGATTTACGTTCAAATTATCACAGTGATTATTGTAATTAGATTTTTTATTTCCTCTTGTTTGATAAATAGGTTCAAATTGGATAGGGTCATCGTAACTTTCTCTATTCAAAGAAATATTTAGTTCAGTAGTAGACGAAGGAGAGGTTGCTTTCCTTTCACAAACTTTGCTTGAACATTTTTCAAAAAGACTATGACTCTCATATTTTTCATGAAATATATTAGGAAGCGATAGGGAAAGTTTAAATTTCTTATTAATGTTACTTTTTAAAGTATTACTTCTGGATTTCCAAATATCAATATCAAAGCAAGTATCCCTTTCCTGCTCTTTATAAAAGCTACTATTGAAATCGCATTCTGCACTCAACTGTACTTCAGTTGAAGAAACGTCTTTACATTTAAAAACACTAGAATGGTATTTTTCCAACATTACTACATGCTCTTCTGTCATTTTAGAAGCTATAGTTTTTAATGATTTTAATAACTTATTATCTAAAGAACTATTTAAATCTGAGAATATTTCAGTTGAATTATCATAGTTAAAACTAGAACTTTGAATGACTGATAAATACTCACCACTAATTGGAAATGATGTTTCTTTGTTTAATGAATTTCTAGCAGAATCTTCTTCCATTTTAAGTACGAATTCTGAAGAAATTCTCTCAATATTTGGTTCTGCATAATTTAAAATAATAGGTTTTGTATATTTTTCGAGTTCTTGATGGACAGATGGAGTGATATATTTTAATTCATGCTGTAAACATGATTGATTTAAGGATTTATGTGGATAGCTAAAAGGTAATTCTTTCTCATCGTCATTTTGAATAACATTTAATGATGCTTCAATATTTACAGGGGGCTTGTAAGACTGTAGACATCTTGCTTTTGCATCAGCATTTGATTCCGGCTTAATTAAGTTTTCTGTTTGACATGTTATAAAGGATAAAGGGCTAACAGTTTTGATATTAGCGTGCGAACTGAAAGATTCCACTGATAAGACCCTTTCAAGATTTTTAAATGCTGTTTTATTATCCTCTGGTTTATCTTTTACAATCAAATCTCTGTAGTTATAATCTTGATAATTGTTGAAATAATCATCTACTACAATATCTTCAATGCACTCTAAAGGAAACTGTTCTAAGGCGGAGTTTGTTCCAAAATTCATTAATTCCTTATAATTTTGAAGTGAAAAATGTTGCAAAACTGCAGTGCAAATAAAAAACATTCTTTTGCTATCAGAGTCTGATTCACTTGAATTTGCATTAGCAGAATGGTCGGAGTCTAATTCAAAATAATTTAATGGAATAGTATTAATATCAGCTATATTTTGTTTGCTTAATGTCACTTTATCTTTAAAATTGTTATTACAACTTACACCTACGTCACAAGACTGCAAACGATTTTTCATTAACTGCACATATCGCATCTGATATTGAGGTGCCGATTCGTAAACATTTTCCCTAATAACGCTATCTGAAAATTTCACATATGCCAATTTCAATGAATCAAGGCTTTCAGCAACTTCATTTCCAAAGGCAAAATTTTTATGTAAGCTCTTTTCGTTGTTATTACTTTCTACTTTATGTAGAGGGATAAAACTTTCCCTTAATTCCGGTGTTGAAAAAGATCGATAAATATCCCCTAAGTCAGCATTTATCTTTGAAAATTTATGGTTTAGGGTCGAAGATTGATTGTCAGTAGTATTCTGGTTACTAATTTTTAAATATGGAAGGATACTATTGGTTAAAACAGCTGAATCTTCTTCTAAAGTTAAAAATTGGGTTATGGTATTATCGACATATTCTTTGTTTTCCGTATTTTCTTTTACATTCTTTGTTTCTTCTGTGAAAAAACTAATTTCCTCTTTACTAGTCGAAGTCGAAAAATCTTTAAAGTCTCTTGCAAAAGCTTGAACTAATTTTCCAGGAATTAAATTGTAAGCTAAAGGACTCCCAAAAACTTCTAGTAAGTGTATTTCTTCCTGTATATCTGACATTGACAAGCTTTTAATATTTTTACTAATACCTGGTAGGCATGCTTTTAGCTTTTCATTTCCGACTGCCAAGTCTTGTTTCTGATATTCATCCGCAGTGTCGAATGATACAAGATTATCTTCTATCATTTTGCTAGATCTTTCCTTCGTAGGTAAAGGAAATGGATTATATCTATCAACAAAGTCAAAACCTACATTAAGGCTAGATTTTGAAATATTTAAATAACTCTGATGTAAAATATATGAGCCATTAGACTTTAAATTAGGTGCAGAAAAAGATTTTTTAAATACTTTCTTTGATTTTTTAGTGTTATTCATATTTTCAACCTTAGAATCTAATTCTTTAAGTTCTGCTTTAGCAAATTGGCTAATTTGCTTCTCTTTCTGAAGAAAAGATTCTTTGCCCATTTTAAGAGATTTTAAAGGTGTTACATGCTTGATTTTCAGATCTGAATGTTGATTTGCAGAAACAATATTCTTTCCATTTATTGTGTTTTCGTTTACACTTGCATCCACATTACTCGCTTGCTGAGATAGAGCAGAAGCTGATTCCAGAGGTCGATATGTTAACTTTTCAACTCCGATATCATTATTTTTCGAAGTAACAACAGTTTTAGATTCATTTAGTGTGCAAAAGTCTACTTCTGTCAGTGCAGAAACGCATAATGGAACGTATTTTGATTCTGAATATTCAGGTGCTGTACATTCCTGGATTACATTTTTATAATCATTCATTGGTACCGTCAAACTGCTAATTGTTACATCAAGTCTATTATGATGATCAAGGCTAATTACGGGAAGAGAAAGCATCCTCAACCCTTCTTCTTCTTGAAATTTTGTAAATGGAGGTGCTTCTAATAAATCATTTCTTATAAAATTTTGTGAAGAAAAATTTTCTAGTTTTCCAGGGTCAAATATATAATCCTCAGAGGCACAGTTTAAACTTTTGAATCTTTTCACTTCAAAAAATTTCTGAAATCCAAAATCATTTTCATTTGCATAAATATTTTGGAATGCATGTTTATTTTTATTTACAGAGGCAAATAAATGAAGTGATTCATATTCTTCAACAGTTTTCTGGGGAAAATAAACACATAATTCCTGATCCCACTTACATTTACCTAACTCACTTTCAGACTCGTCAAGAGCAGCATATTTAATTTCCTTCCTTTCTAAATTTAGGTTTTCAGATAAAATTTCAGAGAATGATGTTGGAATTTGATTATCTAATTCTTTTTTTATTATGGATAATGAATCACTTTTGAGAAAAGAATTAAATATTTCTGCTTCGTGAGCAGTATCTAGTCTTTTCAACTTTTTATTTTGAATATCTTTTTGAAATATGAAATCACTTTCATTTGCACAAATACTTTGGAGTGCATGTTGATTTTGACTTGCAGAGGCAAATAAATGAGATGGTTCATCTTGAACATTAGTTTTCTGTGGAAAATAAACACATAATTCCTGATTCCACTTACATTTACCTAAATCAATTTTAGCCTCATCAAGATCAGCATATTTAATTTCCCCACATTCCAAATTTATGTTTCCAGATAAGGTTTCTGAGAGTGGTGATGAAGTTTGATTGTCTGATTCCATTTTTATTATGGATAATGATTCATTATTAAGAAAAGAATTAGAAATTTCCGCTTCGTAAGCAACTTCTAATCTTTTAAGCTTTTTATTTTGCATATCATTTTGAAATCTGAAATCATTTTCATTTGCACAAATTTTTTGAAATATATGTTGATGGTGATTTGCAGAGGCCATTAAATATGATGATTCATCTTTTATAATAGTTTGCTTGGGCGAATAAAAGCACAATTCCTTATCCCACTTACATTTACCTAACTCAATGTCAGCCTCATCAAAAGCAGCATGTTTAATTTCCCCCCCTTCCAAGTTTATGTTTTCGGATAAAATTTCTGAGAATGGTGGTTGGATTTGAATACCTAATTCCTTTTTTATTACGGATAATGGTTCACTAGGAGATGAATCTGAAATTTCTGTGCAGCAAACAACTTCTATTCCTTTTAGCTTTTTATTTTTCAAATTTAAAATTTCAAAGCTACTTAAAGTTTTTGGAGCCAAATGGATTGACTCAGGAGTTACAATAGGTTTATTCTCAGTTAAAGATTTATCAAAACTTTTAAACATTTCATTATAAACTATTCCTTCGTAGGGATAAGACTGAATGTTAATTTCATGAGTACAAGGTTTTTTAATATTTTCATCAAATAATGTACACTGAGAATTTAAATCTGTAATTTTTTCTTCAGAAACCACGGATACTGGTTCTCTAAAACTGGTATGTCTAGAATCTCTAAATAGATTTTCTGATTGAATAAATGTCTCTTTATCGAATTTATTTTCGGGGTAAGCAGAATGAGGAGATTTTTCTGTTGTACTAGAAACAGTTTTTCCAAGTGCTTCCAAATATTGTGAGTTCTCAGTACATAAATATTTAGCATTGTTGAGTATATTTTGAGAAAATGATTTATTCATCACTACGTTATCCAAACTGCATGAAGCACACACACTTGGCAAGGATTGGGATCGTTTAAAATTTCTTTTCAAGGTGATATCATAAGCGAAAGGTATTTTTTCATAAATAATATTTATTTCCTTTTCATCATTAGTTTGCCTGTCAGAATCAAAATTTACAAAATGTTGAAAACCTAATTTTAATGCCTGCGTAGATTGATCAGAAATTTGAGTTTGCAATGCATTTTCAACACTTTCATGACAATAATTAAAGTTGCTCCGAGTTGCCTTGGCATCAAAAAATGATTTGGGGGTTAATTTGTAATTATCATCTAAACTTTCTTTCAGAAAGCTATGTGGAATAATATGTAAATTAGGCATAGATAGTGATTTCACAGCATATGGTGTCTTTAAATTCTGGAAACCCTTTCCTAATTCTGAATTTGTTTCTTTATTTTTTTCAAGTGTTAAATTAAAATCTGCCTGCAATAGTAATTCCTCATTTGGTTGAAGAAACTCAGGTTGTGATATTGCTTTTAGTAATGATAATGATTCGGTAGCATTAAAACTAGAATTAGGAAGCAACTCTTGTAAAGAGGGCAAATATGTTCTAGTTTTAAAAGGTGTAGGTGAAAAAGAAGATGCCGATAATTTGTCTTTTGAAAATAGGGTAGAACAATGTTGAACAAGTGGATCAAGTAATGGTGATAGAAGCGGTTGGGAATTACTAGAAGCAGCTCCTAACGATACATGATCAGAATATTGATTTTCTATAAATTTAAGACCACTTGAGGACGAAACTATAACACCCGATTCTTTACAATTTGTATCCACTTTTGCAGACATTATTGGTGCTGATAATACCGAAGTTAATATTGATGTTGCGCAATATGATTTTGAAGTTATTTCGTTATTTGACTTTGCTGGTGATATTGTCAATGCCAAAGATATTGGTGTAGGTGTAATATATTGAAATAAAGGTGAAGGAGCATGGGTAGAAAGCGTGAAACTTTCCTCTAGTGATTCCTGTAGAAATGGTGATGTTAATTTTTGAGGTGATAGTAATGGTGGCGATGATTGAGAAACTTTTAATGGCAATGATGGTTGGAACAATGATAATGAACAATGAGGTAAAGATGTAAATGATGTACAAATTGAAAATGAAGTCTCTGACGCAACAGAACTGTAGAGTGAAGGAAATTCAAAACTTTCTGATAAGGAAGTATTCATTGTCCTGTCAATTCTCGACTCCAATGAGCATACTGATAAATTTAGATTTTCTAGGAACTCTGGCGTATTTTTTAATTTTGGTTGTGTAATTGTTGGTAATGAAGTACATGGTAAACTTTGAGATGGAGAACTTATAAAGCTCGAAAATTCCACTTTTTCTCTTGAAAATGCAGTGTTTGTTTCTTTATCTTGCGATAATACACTTACTATTGAATTTGATTCTAACAAAGTTAACAGTTCTTCTGAATATGGAATAATTGAGAAGTCATTTGAAAATTTAACAGAAGATGTAATTGCTTCAGGTATCGTAAATGAAATGTCATTTACTAAAGAATAAGGGACAGATGGTAGTACAGAAATTGTGGCGATCTCAATTTTTTTTTCTGAAGTGTCACTTGTGACTGAAATATTTTGTTCTGGAATCCAAGTACCTGTTAAGTTATATAAATTTAGGTTCTTGGATGATTCCGCATAGTTTAGATCGCAAACGATTGAATTATTATGTAAGAGAAAACTACTTTGAATAGTACGCGAATCCGAAAAATTGTTATCACTTAAAAAATCAGAGGGTTCATTGGAGAAGTTTTCAGGATTGTGAAAAACATAAGAATCTCGTTTTCTTTTTATAGAATCCTTTTCAAATTCTTCTACTGATTTTTCTAATTGAACCATTTTTGTAGTTGGGAATTTTGGTGTACTATGTACAATTAAATTTTCTTCTCGAGGTTGAATAAATTCTGAAACGTTAGGAAACTTAATATCCAATTCTTTTACCCTCTGTTTAACGTTAACTTGAGATTTCATTGGAAGTTTTTTTTTACTTTGACGCTTAAATTTATTCTGGTCAGAAGATGAACTTTCAGGGCTTTCAAACTTTTTGATTCTTTCTTTTAGCAATGACGTTTTACCTGTTTGCCGATTAGGGAGACTTTTATCGATCTCAACTATTTTTGCCCCTTCGATTTCAATTCTTGTTTTAATAGATTTCACTGATGTTTGAAGTATCAAATCCTTATCTGAAGTGGGTGCTGGGTTGGTATCATTTTTTCTGCATAATGGAGTATCCTTAGCTAAATTTTGACTATGCGGAACTTTCTCCTTCAAATTTTGATGTTCTGAGGATTTGCTTTTCAAATCCTCTTGCGCTTTACGAAAAAACTGGCTACAATTATCTTTTAAATTTTTTTTATAACTATCAGTGCTTTCATTTATGATCTCTTTTTCACAGCTCTCCTTCTGCAAGTCCCTATGATCTAAAAACTGTTTCTTTTCTTTATTTGTCTGGGATACGGACAAAGTTTCGAGACATGTGACCACACATTCATCATTCTTAATTTCCTGATATAAATGTTGATTAAAATCTGAAAACATTATTTCACTAAAAACGGTTGATTCCGATAAGTTCAGCTTTTCGCTAATAGCGCTGGTTTTTTGGATCTTTTTAGGACTCTGGTTCTCTTTTATATTTTCATGATCTAAAGGTTTTCTTTTAACCCCACATCCAGTTAGTCTTTCTTCAGTATAAACATTTTCTATAACACTGGTGTCCGTCGAACTACTTTCTGATTCCGTCGTGTTTTCGATGCTCAAAACTGTGACTGTATTCTCAGGAATCAAAGATGAAGTATTTTCAAGATCACATTCGCTTTCACTAGAAGGTAAAGATATTTTGGATATGTAAAGTAAATTATGAGAATCTGGTAAATTATCTTCCTCGTTTGCACACTCATCATCATCATCATCATCATTAATTTGCTTTATATATTCTGGCATTAAATATTTAGAAGTGGTAATATTTTCGGCTGGACTAAAATGAACATCTTTTTTAGCTTCATTTTTGTCATCACTCAAGGTGTCTATTTTACCAGTGCCTTCTAATTTACATTTTATATTAATCTTCCTAATCGGGTTACCATTACTATCAACATCAAGGCCAGGGATAATTTTCTCATTAATATTGCCATAAACTTTATTTATGCTTCCAAAATTTAACATAATTTTTAAATCTTCACTTTCTTCATAACAGTTGAGCTTCCCTTGTGATAATTTTGATAATTCTAAAACTTTATTTTCCAGTGATTCTTTGTTAAATTCATTAACATCTTGTCCTTCATAAAATTTTGCCTCAACACTATTATCTTTAGCTAAAATGTTAGTTTTTAATGATTCTTTGTTAAATTCATTAAAACCCTGTTTTTCAGAAAATTTTGGTTTGATAATATTATCTTTTTCCAAAGAGATAACTTCCTCAGACTCTACATTGGAATCAAACTTTTCTTTTATAACACAACTCTGATTAATTTCAATTTTGTCTGAGCTCCCCTTATATGGTTCATTTAAAGAATATATTAATGAACCAGAATTAGAACAGATAGATTGAGACTTGGCTACAAACTGATGACAAGAAGTAGACCAATTGTTGTCCTCAGATCCAAGAAGTAGATTTTCACTACTTGTCTGAGGAGATGACCACATTCCTTTGTTGTCTTCTTCAATAATTTTTTCATTCAAACATAACTCTTGTATATACTGATAGAACTTCTCAGGGCCTTTGATATTCATATCATAAGCGACATTCATATGAAATTTTATTTCGTCCAATTCTTCAAATTCTAAATCACTTATTTCATTAATTACTGAATTGTTTGCATCACTCGATTGAGGCCGAATTAAATTTTGTTTATTGCAGGCTTCATTGTCTTTAGATTTGTCAGAGCCGATTACTCCATCCTTTCCTATTATTACTTGAGTAAAATTGGAAGGTGGAACATCGGTATAAAGAACTGTGTATTGGTCATCCTGGTTGTCATCAGTTGAAAACTGTTTAAATTCAAGTTTAAAATCTTTATAAGAACCTATTTTCCTGACAAGTTTCTTTGTTGGTGTCTTATCATCATCACAATTTACTTTATTAATTTGTTTAGCTTTTATCAAACTACAAGTTTCTGATATTGTTTTTGCTTCTGTTAAGCTATTATCTTTCAGAGGTGGCACTTTTATATTTATAATTTCTCGCACAGGTCTATAACTTTGCCGTATATTAGAATCATCTAAATTATCCTTAAAATTTAATGTATCCGAAGCACTGGAAGGTTCGAATTTTTCGAGTATGTTTTTATTTTCTATTTTGAAGGTATTTAGTTCTCTTTCAGTCTTCTGCTCGCTCTTTGCTTCTCTGAACTTTTCATTGTCGGCAATCAATCCTAACCTCTGTTTTGCCATCAATATTATGTGTTTTGAAAATTCTTTGACTACAGAAAAATTGTCAGAAATACAAGATTCTTCAACATTTTGAATGTCTTTTTGTCCTTTAAAAAATTCTACAGTCTCGTTTTCATCGCCTTTAGATTTTAACTGAAGTGATGCAAACTTAGAGCACAGTATTTCATCTTCATCATATTGCTCAAAGAAGCTTTCTTCACTATCATCATCAATGTAAGTCGATTCTATTTTACTACAGATTTCAAGTTCTGCATTACCACAGGCAAGTTGGTCATCTACCACCACAGATCTGTTACTAAAGCTCTGAGGAAGTTTATTAATATTTAAGGGATGATCCGCCTCACTACATGAGTCTCTCCAGTCGCTCGGGATAACATCAGATTCAGAAGCCATACCCTCTGTTTGGCTGTTTTCGCTGCATTCCATTATGGTGTATAGGTGCCTTTTCGCTAAAGCAGAGAGAGCATGAAAACTCTTGTAAAACCCAGATTTCTCGGGTGATGGCTCTTCAAAAGTCATCTCTTCCCAAGATACTTCAGTTGATCCATCGCTACATGGGGAATTTCTTCCTGAACTTTCCGGACTTTCTTCTGAACTTCCTTGGTATATTTTGCTTGCTATATTTTGAACTGGGAAAGTTTTCGTAACAGTGTTGGCAATACTAAATGTTTCAAAGGAAGGAATGGCCTCTTTTTCGCAAAATTCTTTAAGCTGTGAAAGAGTATTTAGTTTTAAATCAGGTGATGAAGGAAAATCTAGAGTTTTCTTATCTTTTTGGGGGGAATGTATAACTGGTGTAAGAGTTTTCTCTGAATTTGTCTTTCTTAAAAGAGAAAATTCCGTAAGCTTTTTAGATGATTCCTCTAAAAAATTCTTCACATCGCCAAACAGAGAAAAGGATTCTGGAGATTCTGGATCAACGCCTAAGTTAGATAACAACTTTTTACTAGATTCTTCTAACAGCTGGTCAGTAGATGCTCTCTCAAATATATTTTCAACAGAATGAAGTTTCTTTACAGATGTATTACATTTTTCTTGCTCATGTTCATCAATCAAATTTTTGCAATTAATATCAAAACTTTTAAACGATTCCTTCTTTACTTTGACTGGACTAACATTAACGTCCCTTTCCAACTCTTGAAAAGTTGCATTTTTTGGATGATATTCAGAGGAATCTGATAAATGGTGATTATATTCATCATCATCTGATGCCCGAGGTGATGAGAACAAATATGAGCTGCTTTTAGATCTTCTTTTTTTTCGTGTTAAAAATTTACTTTGCTCAACATCACTTTCATCAGAGCTTGAAGAACAAGGAATTCTTTTTTCAACTTCTTTTCTTAAAAGTTTCCTTGAAGTTTTCGGTGAGGTAAGATCTATTTCCGACAAATTGAATGACTCCTGTGACAATTTTGTTTTCAAGGATTTAGTTTCCTCATCAACGCGGAAAAATACTTGACTAGAATCACTTGAAATACTATCACTACTATATGCTGATAATTCTCTTTCTAAAGAAAACGTGGAATCAAAAACTGACTGACAGCTTGAAATATTAATAGACTCTGAGAGAATTGAAAGGTATTCCCCAGAATTTTCCAACACAACGCTACTCTCTAATTTCACTTCGTCATCCTCCAAAGAATCTTTAGACATGGTCATCGCAGAATCAGATGGAATAGAATGCTCAAGTGACTTATATAAACTTACTTCTTCTAATATATTATCTCGGGTCGATTTTATTTCAGGACTTTCCAGACTATCATCGGAATAGTCAGCATCTTCAGAAAATGATTTTCGGTCTTCGTGTCCCAGGTAAGGAATGTGCAACTTATTACTAAAGTCTATCGCAGATTCTTCCAAATTACTTGTATATTCTAATATAGAATAATCAAAAGATGCCTCATCTGTTGTAGATGTCGAAAAACATGTTGAAGAGACAAATGTTTCTGCTTTATCAGGAAGGGTTTCTATCTTGCCTTCTAAAACAGAATAAGCAAAAAAGCTTTCTAAATTTTTATCAGTTTTTTTCAAGTCAGTACAAACGTTTCTCATTCCTAATTCCTCAGAACCTGAAATTGATTCCTTCTCGATATTCTTGGTAATTTCGTCTTCAAAACCAGATTCATCATGTATGTTTAATGAAAACTTTTTCATCTTTACGTAATCATCTTCACACGAACTCGAGAGAGGTAATGAAGTTTGAAAAGAATCGTCAGTAGTTTGCAAAGAAGCATCGCATGCAAGCCTCCAATTAACTAATAAAGAAGAATCTTTCACTTTATTTTCTTGAACCTGAAAGCAGGTTTCAGGACGATAAAAAAAGCTGTCACTAAAAGCAAGGTCTTCAAGTTGATTCTCTTTTTCTCGAAAGTCGTGAATTTCTAAGGGATTACAATAAAAGAAAATGTCGTCACTACAATCTTCTTGAATAACTAAGTTAGGCACACTGTAATTTCTTTTCAGATCTTTCTCTACCTCTGGCCAAATCGATTTATCCCACCGGCGTCTAGTTTCTGTTGTTGGAGACATGGGCGAATTTACAGGTGTAGTTGATTCAGAAAACCAACCTTTTTCCTTAGCTTTAGAATTTATATATTTTCTTCTATCGCCTACTGGCAACAAGGAAAATGTTTCACTTGTAAAGAAGTGAGCTCTTCGTGTATCAAAAACAGAAGAAGAATCCAGTGAGTTATCTGAAGTAAATTCTGCAAACGTACTTTGCGGTGAATAAACCATATCTGAAGCAAATATGTCATGATCGCGATGCAAAAGAGATGATTTTGTAAAGCTCGCGTTTCCTTCGCTATGTGAAGCTCCAATTGGACTAATTCGTTCACCATAAGGAAAACTTTCACCTCTGGTGTCATCGTCATTGATATCCGAGCTTTCCAAGTCGGATTTAGAGCTTATCTTTTCTAAAGATAATGATCCCTTTTCTGAACTGCTGAACTTTGAAAACTTTTCACTCATCACTTTTCTATTATCTCGAACGCTTTTCTTTGACTTACGATGACCTGACTCCGAACCTGACCAAGTATTTGTCTGTAGAGAAAGAGAGTTTGGTCGTTTATCTGAATTGCGTCCTTTTGCAAAAGCTCTGAAATAATAACAATAATAATAATAATGATAATAATAATAATAATAATAATAATAATAATAATAATAATGATAATAATAATAATAATAATAATAATAATAATAATAATAATAATAATAATAATAATAATAATAATAATAATTAATAATAATAATAATAATAATAATAATTAATTATTATTATTTATATATATATATATATATATATATATATATATATATATATATATATATATATATATATATATATATATATATATATATATATATATATATATATATATATATATATCACATGACCCTAGGTGGGATTGAACCCTTACCTTTAAGATGGTAAACCAAGAGTGTTACCTCTTGACCACGATGAGCTAAAAGG
>JABUQX010060814.1:120000-125000 GCA_015478945.1 Trachelipus rathkii | reverse complement strand
GTACGGCTTCATCGGTTATCTGATTCGAATTGGTGTCAGAATCTGTCAAGTCCTGGAAACCTCGATCAGAACGCCACCTACGATTTTTCTTTGCTTTTTCCGAAAACACAGTAGAAGAGCAGCAACCCTAAAAGATGATATAACGATATAATACAGATAGATTGATATTAAATCTCAAATATTCATACAGAAAAATACTCAAGTTCTTGTTGGCTATGATACAATAAAGACTATGGAAAATGCCCCAACTTTAACTAGGATTTCACTCGTGAATAGTTACAGCATGGGATTAAAAAATTTATAAATTTCCGTACCTTCGAACTATTAACTCATTTGTAATTATGTCGAAGGCAAAATATGTTTTGAATCTTTCTATGGCTATAATAAGAGTTCACAATAAACTTCTTTAAATAGTAAACTTTAATCACACTAAAATTATGTTTATTTTCTATAATTTAAATTCATATAAGTGTATAATTTTACCAGATCTATCAGATTGTTAACTGAAACACTACTGGTCCTGAACAAAAATCATATTTAATGTCAAAGCTTACAAAGCTAACTAATGGGAAAATTGAACTGAAATAAAAAATAAATTAAATATTTCATAATTTTGCACAAAAGTTAGTTTCTTTTCATGAAATATTTTCTATATTTCCTTTGACATGGTAAAAAAATAAGCTACATTTCATAGTTAAAATCGCAAATAAATTTTGTAGTAATGCAGAACAAACCACTTATTTTATTCATTTATAGCAAAGAATATTAATTTTATTCTATGATAAACTCACATTAGTTAAAGAATGAAAATATTTTTTAAAGAGGTTTACCTTAAAATAGCTTACAGTAATTATTGACTCTATAATATAGAATTTAAATATTGACTGAACTGAATCAAAAACTGTTCAAAAAAATATATATATATATATATATATATATATATATATATAGTATATATAAAAAAAAAAATAAAAAAATATAAAAAAAAAATATATATATATATATATATATATATATATATATATATATATATATATATATATATATATATATATATATATATATATATATATATATATATATAAATATATATATAAAGAGTATATATATATAGCAGCAGATATAATTTATATTATTGTTACACACACGATTTATATTATTATTATTATATTATTACATAATACATATATATTATATATATTCTTCTTAGTTATATTCTTGTTATAGTGTATATAAAAATATATATATATATATATATATATATATATATATATATATATATATATATATATATATATATTATTATATATATATATTATATATATATATATATATTATTATTATTATATTATATATATATTATTATTATTATTATATATATATATTATTATATATATTATTATATATATATATATATATATTATATATTATTATATATATATATATATATATATATATATATATATATATATTATATATATATATATATATATATATATATATATATATATATATATATATATATATATATATATATATATATTTATATTATTATATATATATAAATATATATATATATATATATACATATATAAGTTATTATATTATTATATATATATATATATATATATATATATATATATATATATATATATATATATATATATATATATATGTTTCATATATATATATATACGAATAGAAAGTTGCAATTAAGTTTGCAAATCAAAAAAAATGTTAACATTTTTAACAACATCAAGCAGAAACCTATGTAAAAATTTTTAAACTGATAAATGAATTTTTTTCACGGAAAACTGATGAAAGCAAGAAACCATATGAATTATTTTCAATATTGGATTGAAATTATTTATAGATGACAAAAACGAAACTTCTGCTGGTTGATCAGTTTTTACTTTCATTTTATTTTTATTATACATTAAAAATATATGAGTATATATATATATATATATATATATATATATATATATATATATATATATATATATATATATATATATATATATATATATATATATATATATATATATATATATATATATATATATATATATATATATATATATATATATATATATATATATATATCCTCCAGATTAGGCGACGCACATATATAAAAAACAACGATAGCTACACTAAAATTGAATACATTTTTGGAATCAGGGGCAGGCCTTAAAGTTCGGGATTTCCTGTAGTCCCCGTGTTACCCTCTGAAAAGGGATAAAGCACGTTAAAAGTTTATATATATGTTGTCACATGCTATATATATATATATATATATATATATATATATATATATATATATATATATATATATATATATATATATATATATATATATATATATATATATATATATATATATATATATATATATATATATATATATGCCCCTTGGTACTCCAGAGCTGGAAATTTGGTGCGCAAATATACATAGATATCCTTGTGTGTGGGGAGAAAATTTCCAATACGTACGCTCCGTTTGCCTTAAGAGGCGACTAAACGAGATATTCCCGTGTGCGGTGGGTGAAAGAATTCCCAAAACGTATCCTCTATATGTCGTAAGAGGCAACCGAATGGACAGTGGTGTCTGAGGTGGGGTTCCGCTATCACTTATTATGCCTTAAGTGTGCTCATGCATGCCTCGGACTTGGTCGTGATAGGCGTAAGCGACCTTGTATCTATCGGCGAAACCGTATGAAACGTCTGTGAACATGGGATGTTAGAGGAATAAATAGTGAGGAGAGAGGTGATGGATATATTTAGAAAAGGTAAATGTGATTTGCTTAATATGACTGAAACAAAGGTGAAAGGATATGGTGAGGAAGAGTGGTGGTGGTGTGGGGTGAAATGTGCGTGTACTGGAGTGGAGATGAATGAAAGGGGGAGAGAAGGAGTTGCGATTCCGGTGAGTGATTTATGGCATAGACCTATGGTGGATATTTTGTTTGCGTGAGTACTAGAATATTAATGGTTAAATTTAAGTTTGAGAAGGTTAAGGAATGTGTGGTTGTGGCATATGGTTCATCTGAAGGAGATGTTGAGGAGAGTGAGATTTTCTGTAACGATATGAATGATGTTTTGGACGATGTGAGGGGGGGCTTCAGAATAATTGTGTTGGGCGATTTGAATGTTTGGATAGGTGATCGAAAGATTAATGGTATAACAGGATCTTTGAGATTGCGGTAGAAAATGAGAATGGTACGAAGATTATTGATTTCTGTGAAGAGAGAGAAATGCGTGTAAGTAATACATTCTTCGAGCACAAGACTTTCCATAGGTATTCGAGTTGGCGTAGGTAGATATGGTGTCGAAGTAAAAAGTACGATTGATTTTGTGTTGGTGAAGAATGAGATGTTGAAGTATGTGATGGATGTTATATCAGTGAGAGGGTTGGGGATGGAAATAACAGATCTGAGATCTGAGAGTTGTTTTATGTAAATATAAGTTAGTGTGGGCATAGATTGTGAGGAAAGGAAAAAGAAGATAGTTGGGAGAATTATGAGTGGGAAGCTAAATAAGCAGGGTTATAAAGAAGTACGTGAGAGCACTTACAAATAAGTCAGTTGAATGTGACCAAGAATTGAGCAAATCTGAACATAAATGAAGGAAGTGTTTGTTAGTAATGCATGATGATGATGTAGATGTTCTAAAGTAGGAAGTAAAAATGTAAACAGTTAATGGTGGAATAATGAGGTGATGCAAGCAGCAAAAAATAAAAAAAAAGATGCGTGGTTGAATGTACTAAAAGCCAATGATGAGGTTTCGAAAGAAAGGTGTACGGAAATATATATAAATATAATATATATATATATCATTATTATATATAGATAAGATATAAAGAAATATATATATATATATATATATATATATATATATATATATATATATATATATATATATATATATATATATATATATATATATATATATTATATATATATATATATATATATATATATATATATATATAGTATATATATATATATATATATATATATATATATATATATATATATATATATATATATATATATATATATATATATATATATATATAATATATATATATATATATATATATATATATATATATATATATATATATATATATCTTTCTTTCTTTCTTCACCTTCCTCTTTGCCCCAAGATTGGGGGTAAGGTGCTGTACAAGCATCGGAAAAGAAAAGCAGTAGGAGAACATGACAAACGTCGAAAAGAAAGCCCAGCCTTACCGCCCCCTCTGTACCATTAATTAGTGAGAGCTCGTCACAGACAGAAAATCCACCCTAGAGCTTCATGGGACCGCGACGGGCCCTCACTATGGTAAATCGTCAATGTAAGGGTTCATCCTTGGCCCAGGTGGGCCACAACCATGCCCCCATACAAAACCCCGCCATTCTCTCCTATCATGCACCTTTATTCCTCGCCTCTGCCAAACTCACATTTCTCTCCTTCAGACATTCGTTCACCGACTCGATCCACTTTCTCTTCGGTCTCCCAGCCGGTCGGTTCCCAACACACTCACCACTATACATCCGCTTAACCAACCGACTATCATTCATCCTTTTCACATGACCAAACCATCTCAACATACTTTCATTTATTCTCTCATTTACCCCTTTCTTCACACCACACAACTCTCTAATAAGTTCATTCCTCATTTTATTAATTCTTCTCACACCTAGCATGCTCCTAAGATTGTCCATCTGAACACATTGAACTTTAGATCTATACTTCTTATTCCAGACCATAGTCTCACTACCATACAATAACACAGGTAACAACATACCCTCATGTAAGACCCTAGCGCACTCAAGACTTAGTCCCTTTACATTCACCAACGATTTAATTGCACCAGCAACCTTCCTGCCATTTACAACTTTCCTACTACACTCTGCATCATCCGTTCCCTTCTCATCCAACACATACCCTAAATATTTAAACTCAGACACTTGCTCCAGCTGCTCACCATCTAACAT
>JABUQX010060814.1:102500-110000 GCA_015478945.1 Trachelipus rathkii | reverse complement strand
ACCATTACAAACCCCCATGCTCCGCAAAACACACAGCCATACGAACCTAACTAGACCTAAGCTCCGAATCACTAACACCACTAAGTCTACACTCCTAAGTCAACTTCGTCACGAACAACTACCAAAATCCCCGACTGCGACATCCATAAATATATGCCCGCTTAACCCGACCCTCATCAACTATCCACACCTTACACTCACCGCATCACCGATACGAGGAGCGTATCACGCCTAAGAGCCTATACAATCAGCAGCGAAGTATGAGCAATCATCTATAAACTAACACCAGACACACTGAAACAAACCAACACACACCACCACGACAAATGAAATCCAAGATAAATAAAGCGTTCGCACACATGCATAACAACACATCACACAATTACTACCGCCGGTCGACGAAGATACAGAAAGCACAGCGACCAATCCAGCACTACAGTCTATTGCACGTAAACCCCCCAACATACTCCATACCGACATATTATCTAATGATCGACGCTAACACGCAACAAGACGAGACAACACCCTAAAATGAGCTGAGCACACTCACGAACCACCACGGAAGAGCGAGGACGACTATACACAACACACACCCATCCTCGCAAAGAGAACTTAGGAATGCGAAATAAAGACACCGCCACACCCTTACCACAGCACATACAAAACCATAACCACAACTCATCAGATAACCACATCACAATACGACTGACTATAAGCATACGGACGCCGAATATGTACCACACCCGAACAATCAGCGCATCTAGCAAAGATACCAGCGCTCGAGGCAAACGCGCTTATGTCGACTATCTCTACCGAGAGACGGAGCTACTCAAGCCTTAATGCAGCCTCTCCTAATCGCACCTATCCACGCTTATAAACCCTCACCATCACTCCAAAAGCAACGATGCACGTACAGGCAAACCCATACTGAGCAGCACCCACTCCAACCATCGTGAGAGACACCAGAGCACACACCCACGACACCAGTACCCACGACCAACCACAATATTACCGACAAGGACGCGCGGAGATCATCATCAACCAATCACAACACAATGCTCACTAAAAAACCAACATGCGCTCACACTCTACCACAGCTAAACATATAGAGACAGAACGAACCGAACCAACAACACACTTCACCACGCTAAATCTGAGAACAGAATGCACCACGAACACCACATTCTTTAAGCAAACCACACTATATATATCGCCCACCAACACACGAATATCGAGTCCCATGATAGAAGGCATCTCCAACACACAAACGCAACAACCTCTCACACCTATCTCACTTCGACCACATGTTAATATATGTAATTCCAGAGAGCTCCATACTACACAGACGAAATAGCACAAAACTCATATCTATGCACACCAACAAGTATGACGACAACAACGCTGATAAACTCCACTCGCATCGTAAGCGACGGAATAGAGGAAAACCGCTTGGGAACAGTGGTTCTGAGAGAGGGAGATATGAAGAAATTGAATTTTTAAAGGTTGAATTCATAAGATGCGGTGACACCAACGGAGGAAATCACATTAGATCGGGAAAAATGAAACGGAAGCTGAAAGCAACGCATCGCGCAACCACCAGAAACAACTCCTACAAATTCACAAACACAGTAGAGAGAGAGCACGCAATATCCTCATGCAACATAAAGTCCGAATACGACATGACAGAAACGTCTGCGACGCCAACCGCGAGTACCACAGAACAATCACAGAATGAACCCAAACAGCTATCCAAAAAAAGATAGCAGCAAAACACAAACAGATCCGTCCTGATGCGAAAAACCAAAGTAACAAACATCACAGCTTCCCCAGGGCGCCAACATCGCTAGAACACAGCGCACATCATACATAAGGCAACACCACATATGACAACCACCACACTGCGACGAAAATAGCGAGAGACAGACGCGAAACCGACGAAACCGCAGTTAATCACAAGTCAAACACCACCAAGATACGTCACACAAAACTGAAACGGCTACTGACGAAACGCAACAACAACAACATAGACACACCAGGCACTATCAATAGACAGACGATCGCGTCACAAGAGTAATCAAAAAAGACGCAAGCGAGAGACCCACACCCACAGCGCGAGAACAAGCGACGCGAGAACATTCACAAGTAGCAACAAGCTAGCCGACTAGCGCCCATCAACCCACCCAACCCCCCGAGCTATATCAACACAACATAAGCACTCAATCACACGAACAACAATAAACATGTACACAGAACACGCCCACCACACAACACACATGAGGCACACTCCCAAGATCCAATACCAATAAGACACAATACGGCAAGAGAACAATACACACATTAGAAAGACAGATGCACGACTCGGAGCAAAGCACTATCCCACTCAACCCCAAATCAGCATATACCAACGACCTTCACAAACTCTCAAGCTGCAGACCTCGACACGAAGACCACTCAACTTAGCAGACTACGAGAGCGTATAGAACAACGAATGCACACGCTGCAACTCAATCGCAACCCCACACCCAACTACGATTTCAATGGCAACAACTATACCACAGAGAGTATCCATATCACACATCGCAGAAGATACTCACTATAAGAAACTCCAGAGAAGAGCCACATCTATCTAGCACCACAGCATACAGAACTATATCGGCGAGATGAACATCCGATCACCAAAAGCTAAAAACACCCGAAACTATGCTAAACCCAATACGGGGTCAAACAATAACATTCCACCTGCAAACAAAACACACGAGAAATCAGGACCAGTCAGCCACCCGAGGCAGCGGACGAGATATACGCCCGCGAAAATCACCGAGTACCACGGAGCGAGCCGATCGCCGAACTCTAACACCACACTAGCAAAAAACTAGCGAGAGAACACACACACATCACCACCGTAAGATACCTAAGCTATCATATACACCCAACGTAAGAGTGTAGAGCACCATACAGCACGATAACCACACAACCCAACTCAGGCACCAACGCAATCAAACGCATGCAGCGAAAACGGCCAACGAATCTACACAAAGAACATATACAGAGACAGTATCATAGTATGAGGACACACGACGAGAACGTCACGAAAATCAACTCTTTCTCCAGCTAGCGACGTATCATCGACCTACAACCAACAAATAAGGTCCTCTACTTTCTCATACAATCTGCCAATCATCGCTCAACATCTTACACTCATCCACTTACTACATCATTCAAGTGAACCAGTGACCCGCCACCACCTACTATAGTCAAACACATCTGATAGACCACATCACATAATAAACTAGCAACGCTGCAAGCCAACACAGAACATCTTCTACCGTCACACAACACATCACCTAGTCAACTGAAGATAAGCAACGTCTATATCACAAGAAAGCAGCGACCACATATGCTATTAAGCGAACAGCACCACGTCATAAGACAGAATACTTTAACACACCGCTACCAACACCCAACTGCTCTCTTACATGCTATCCCCAACCACTACATTAAAACTATATCGCGTCTCAATCAATAACTAGAACCCTCCCTAAACAACCAAAATAAACAGTAGCGCACAACCAAAAACTGATGCCAACCTATCAGCCGAACCAACACCGGAGTATAGCCCAAAGATCTAATCAGCAAAAGAGCAACACGGCATAACCAAGCAAATCTAAGAACCTACCTCAGAGACACGACTCTATGAAAAAATCGCTGTATATACCACACCTGCCTCCCACCATCTCATCAATCACACGCGTCACCATCTACACACCAAATACGACCTACCTATCGTCACCACCCCACACAAACGTAGCGCCCATCCCACAGCGGACCACCAACGAGCCCAACCAACACCACGCGACTCCACTCACCCTCTAACACATTACTAGATTCACACAACGATGTATACAATGATCCTAACACGCACACTCACGCAACCTATACGCCCTACCACTTCACTTACTTCACCCCTCCTAACATATACATACAGCGACCACCGCATCGCGATCCTCCCCAACATTACCCACACTCCCGACACAAGATACACCTCTGATGTAGTAAGAGCAGCCAACGAGCGACGTATTACACGGCGAGAGACTATAGCACCACATGCCCACGCCATACAACTATACACGCACGATCCCATGTATAGCAAGGCACAAACAATAACCCGTCAACCCATCTTATCACATATCTACCATCATTACAAACACAAACAAAACACACACATCACCTCGTTAAAAGTATCCACCTAACTGACCATCGGACGACTCCGAAACATCATCTCACCCAATACGCCCGACACAGAGCACAACAAAGCATCGAGCGCACACCCCTACCTCATGATCACTTAATATCTCACATCTCAACCGATACACTTCACACTAAAAAAAAAAATAAAAAAGATAAGAGATGGCCGAGAAACACAATAAGACAGATCACAAGCGATAAATTAATAAAAGAAACAATAGGACTAAGAGACCCCTATCTAGCGAGATACACGCCCCCCACCATCTACTTGTATGAGAGTTACTACACTACATATAGCCTAACTTGATTCCCAAGATATCGATACACACAGCATACGCAATCCACACATCACTGAACCTATCACGATACCGTTACCCACTTACCACATCTGATCAGCCCATCGTACTCAATCAAGTAACAAAGAGTATATAACAGCCACACACCTGATATACCCTAGAGCGCTCGAAAGCATTAGTCCAACTAACTGCAACGGCGCGTCTATCCGCATAATCAACATACTTATCCGAAATATGAGTAAACCCTCCCTCGCAGATCCGCACATTACAGAGTGGCAACAGGTTCACTGACTTAGTTTCTTATTGAATTCACAGGCTTCTAATAAATAGACCTAAATAGCGTAACGAAGAATACTCCCGTCCAACACGTTATCTTGCAACTTATGTACAAATTAGCTACTGTAGGGAAACGCTTCCCGTGACAAGTCTATCTATCACAACACACTATATATATAGGCGTCGGCCATCAACCACATATATTCTGATATATACGATGTACTAGTGCATACTGACGGTAAAGTAAAGAGCTGATGTCCATACGACAATGCAAAAGAGCACACGACCGCACAAATCTACCAGAGAAATGGTAAGCTAAATCCTCGAGTATGTATAAAGGCAAGAGCAACATCAGCTTCTATAGCCTGACCGTCTCAACACACCAATATCTCTACCACGCTCCACATTACCTAAAAAACCGTGACTTATTTAAACCTGTCCACATCAATATACACCATACATACACTACACACGCACACACTAGGACCATCCTGCTATCAGACTCACCAGAGATATTCTATGCACACACACATCATTCAAAATGATCGTAACACACAGACGCATCCTTGTAATTATCTTAAAACCAATCTAACGCTACACCTAAAACATATTACTTTCCTCCCAAATTACACCAACTGTGAAACACGAATTACACCTACAGATCATATCTTTATCTGCCACGTCCGTCTCCGTAGCTCACATAACACGAGCGGCATAGAGTCACATGTACGAAACTCTCCAGAAAAACAACTAGAGACCCTCCACGAAAAGAGCAGCATGTCGAGCCCAAGCGAGAAGCTGACGGTAATCATTACTCATACACCAAGACATACAGACTATCTCAATCAGAAACGCAAGTCCATCGCACAGGCACTGCCCAACAGACGCACACTAACACTAGCTCACACTCGACACTACTGACTCTAAGTCACACGACGTATATCTAGCGACCAACTACAGTCACACAGACCAGACGCCAATCACCAATAACCCCTCTATCCCTACACATAGCAGACACAACTGCAGGATCGAGTTAACATTCGACAATACACATACCCAAGAGCTCGACCCACAACCCGCTTTCAGCACTGAGGGAAAGCGTTTAGAATTAAGGACAGAAAGTAAAGCTGAACGAGGACAGCCGCCAGCTCGGAAGCGCAATCCCTCAAACCACGATAAGGAATGCCGTCCGGGCCACTAGCCTTCCTGACCTCCATAGATCTCATGATCTCACACACTCGATCATGTGTAATCACAGGCGTTGCAATACAATATCTGAGAGGAGAAGGTGTAGGAGGAGGGTTGCCAACATTGTCTTGGGTGTGAATGGTATTTGATGAAAAAAAAGAGGCCCATGAAATTATCTTTTTCAGAAGGAGTATTAGCTACAGATCATTCAGAGCGAATAAGAGCAGGAAAGGCAGATTTACAGAAGTAGTAGAGATGTTTTAGGCAATGGGCCAAAAAAATTTATCAGTAGGAGATCCAAGGAGGTCAGCGCACCTCCTTGTGGTGAAAGCACGCTTAGCCTTACGAATAATATCCTTGCAAGAATTCCGAGTTGAGCGAAAAAGGCAATATGTCTATCCTGAGGAGCAAAACAGATGTCATCAAACCACGGATTTTGAGCTGAAAAGGATTTAATAGAAGGTGGAATGAGCCTGCCCATTTCCTCAAAGACCACGACCCCTACTTTTTCAGTAGTCACTGAAGCATCCTCTGAGTCAAAACAAGATTCATACCAAGGATAGGTAGCAAAGAAGCGACGCAATGCCCCCCAATTAGGTCGATTAAAGTGCCATAAAGTACGTTTATGACATAGTGGAGCTGCTGAAGAGAAGGTGTTATAAATAAGAGCCATAAGATTGTGGTCAGTTACCGATAGGAGGGAAAATTGTGTATTTGTAGCGAGAAAAAGTGTTGAAGAATAGATCAAGAGTGTTCAAGAATTGGTTAGGACAATCTGGTATGTGTGTATGAGCCCGAGCATCTCCTAACCATATCCTGCACACTCACACACAACCTCACACCCTATCACTCTACTTATCGAACAACATACTGGTCAATCTAGCAGAACACATATTCTAACTAACCTAACATCAGATCACCATACCTCTCAGAAACAACTACACCTACCCTTATCACTTCACTACGCTCCTCCCCAACCATCCCAGACCTAATCCAGAGACCATCCAGAATCTGAACGACGATGAACCACCAGTACACAACCACACCCTACAGCTCACAGATACGCTATATATATAAGACGAAATTAAGGAACCACACCCTGATCTTCATTCTAGCCACACACTCAGCATCCAACTCACGAGTCGCGAAGCACTCCAATCACATATAACGACCACACACTTTCAGAATACTAACAGAGAGACTCTCTCGAACACCCCCCCAAAATTCCATATTAACGCCCACAACTCTCACACTATCCAGTTCGCGCAGCACACGCTAAAAACCTTCACACACTCGCTATCAGTAAGCACTCAACACAACTACGATATCACCAGTAATAACAACAACATACCATCACTCATAACTAACGGAATCCCTAAAATCAATCATCCCTATCCTACTATCAGTAAACATCAACAAGAAGAACGAATCCATCTCCACAGCCAGCACGCACACAAACAACAACAATCATCATCCAGCTAGACCGAGCACTTAT
>JABUQX010060814.1:95000-97500 GCA_015478945.1 Trachelipus rathkii | reverse complement strand
TTACTTTTCAAACCCCTCCTTTTACATACCCTGCCAAGATCTCTCTACCAATCTTCTCAAACTCTCTTCAGATTCGCCACACAGAACCAAACATCCCATATAATAGGTAGGGGCACCCTCCACTCATCGCATCTCCATCATTCTAACACCATTTCCTGGCCATCCCCACCTCGAATTCTTTCATAACCCCATCCCATATACAAATTGAATAAAACCAGGGAGACATAACACAACCCTGTCTCACTCCACTATTAATCCTAAACCAATCACCTTGACCACCATTTATTCTTACACATGCTTCACTATCGTCATACATACTTTATATATATAGATAGTATATATATAATAATATATATATATAATATATATATAATAGATATTATATATTATATATATATAATATAACTATACTAAATATATATATATATATATATATATATATATATAACTGTGCTAAAAAATTGCAACTCGTTTCAGTTACTCTGTAGACTGTAGCTTCACTACCTGATCAACCAAAATAGAATAATAATATTAATAATACATTTCTGTGGAGTCTAGGACTTTCCGCACACAATTATCTCTCCAGTTCTCATTGACTCTATCCAATCAATGTTGCATCGCTCTCTTTAAACTACTGCTACAGTATTACAATGAATACTGATTTTATGAAAATTTTAGTTGCCTTCCTTAGAAAAGAACTCGTAAGATTCAAATTTTTACTGCATCAACTCTCCGAACCCAGACCTAACGGGTAACTTCATGTATCATACTGCTAAGGTTGAAACAAATAAAAAAACAAAACAAAAATAAAGTCTTCCCCTCCCTTACTCTGAGGAGCACCGTTACTTAATCCCGTCGACCGGAAGCGGAAGATCGCTCACCAATCTCTTCTTTAAACATTGAGTCAAGTCAAGATAAGATAATATATATATATATACATATATATATATATATATATAATATAATATATTTTTTAAATATATATATATACTATATACTATATATATATATATAATATAATATATATATATATATATATGATATATAATTATAATTATATCTATAATTATATATAGTACTATATTATATAATATATATATACTATATATATATATATAATATATATATATATTATATATATTATATATATATATATATTATAGACAAAATAATAATATATATATATATACTATATATATATATATATATATATATTATCTACCTTCTTTCCCAAAGACTGAGGGTAAGGTGCGTGACATGCACAGGAAACAGAAAAGTAGTAGAAGAATATGACACAAGTCGAAAAGAAAGCCTAGCCTTACAGCCCCCTTTATACCAATTAGTAAGAACTCGTCGCAGTCAGAAAATAAACCCTAGAGCTTCATGGGAATGCGAGGGACCCTCACTATGGCATCTCGTCAGTGTGGGATTCATCCCTTGACCCAGGTGGGCCACAATCATACCCCCTCACAAAACCCCGCCATTCACTCCTATTATGTACGGTTCTTC
This sequence comes from Trachelipus rathkii, assembly GCA_015478945.1. NCBI lineage: Eukaryota > Metazoa > Arthropoda > Malacostraca > Isopoda > Trachelipodidae > Trachelipus > Trachelipus rathkii. The sequence goes on along the minus strand of JABUQX010060814.1, from coordinate 95,991 downwards.
TCGCCTCTGCCAAACTCAAATTTCTCTCCTCCAGGCATTCCTTTACTGACTCAATCCACTTTTTCTTAGGTCTTCCAGTCGGTCGAATCCCAACACACTTACCACTATACATCCCTTTAACCAACCGACTATCTTCCATCCTTTCCACATTACCAAACCCTCTACACGTGCTTTCATTCATTCTCTCATTTATCCCTTTCTTCACACCACATAACTCTCTAATACGTTCATTCCTCATTTCATCAATTCTTCTCACACCTAACACGCCCCTAAGATTCTCTTCATCTGAACACATTGAACTTTAGATCTATACCTCTTATTCCAGACCATAGTCTCACAACTATACATTAACACAGGTAACAACATACCCTCATGTAAGATCCTAGCCTACTCAAGACTTAGTCCCTTTACATCCACCAACGATTTAATTGCACCAACCACCTTCCTGCCATTCACAACTTTCCTACTACACTCTGCATCATCCGTTCCATTTTCATCCAACATATATACTATATATTTAAACTCAGACACTTGTTCCAGCTGCTCACCATCTAACATAACTTCATACCTAGCACTGTCCTCACTCACAACCATAACCTTACTCTTATCTACATTTACTTTCAAACCCCTCCATTTACACACCCTGCCAAATCTCTCTACCAATACTTTCAATCTCTCTTCAGATTCAACACACAAAACCAAATCATCCTCATATCCTCCACTCTCTTCCATTCTCCATCATTCTAACGCCATCTCCTGCCACCCCCATCTCTAATTCTTTCATAACCCGATCCATATGCAAATTGAATAACCAAGGAGACATGACACATCCCTGCCTTACTCCCATATTACATCACTTTCGACACCATTTATTCTTACACACACACTTCACCATCCTCATACATACTTTTGATTCCATTCAGAAGCCTACCACCAACACCATATATCACCAACACCTGCACTAGAGCTTCCCTATTAATCCTATCATACG
>JABUQX010060814.1:57500-92500 GCA_015478945.1 Trachelipus rathkii | reverse complement strand
AGCATTGTTAGATAAAGAAATGTAAATTATGCTTTAAAATGAAGTAGTTTAAGGGCTTACCAAGGGACGAGATGACATTTCCAAGAGTTACAAGTGATCTATTGATGCTTGCTCCTTCCTTCAATCGATTTTTATCAGAAGCTTCGCTCGCTCTCTCACTAAATTGGTGAAACAAGGATAAGATTAAGAGATAATACTCACTAAATAAAAGATAAAGAATAACAGATAATACTGATTTAAAAAAAAAAAAGTTAGATTTTATATACGAGCAGTCTTAAACCCAAAAATACAATGACAATGTCATTATATTGCACAATAAGCAACTACTATTGCAAATGAAATTTTTTTTTCTAAATATAAATATGCTTTGAAATAAGATATACTTTGTAATTAATACGATTATAAAAATAAGTGAAAGTAGATATTCGTAAGACGACAACAACAACAACAACAACGACAACAACACACACAAACACACGCACACATTATTTTAGCATAATAAATTCACTTTAACTAACGCATAAATATTATTATTAATAGACTAAAACCGACATTAGGCTTTCCCGATTTTCGTTTAAAAAATATTTTCTTACACTTTGCTCTTAGGGACTTTTCTACTTTTTATACAGAACTGTGACTAGCCAAAACACACACATACACATACACCTACAATTTAATATATATATATATATATATATAATATATATAACTTTTCTAAATAGATAGACAAAACCTTTATATATATATATATAATACTATATATATATATATATATAAATATATATAATATATATTATATATATAATAATATATATATATATATATATATAATATATATAATATATATATATATATATATAACTTTTGCTAAAAGACTCGCAGACAAAACCTTTGAGAAAATCCCTTTTTTATTATATTAAAAAATTAAAAATGACTTTTGAAAAATGAAGTATATTATACTTTAATTACTGTAATAATAAAAAGCTCTTTTAAGCTAGAAAATTATTTTCATATTGAATCATATGTAATATTATTATCTTAGATTTGAAAATAAATATTTTTAAGTTCGCAGTTAATAACACGGTGTAAAAAAACTTTGAAAAGTAATAAAACTCTTACCGGGGTTCCAAAGTGCACATGTAAGCCTTGAATCTTAGTGAATTGCTGGCTGGCCAACCTTCAGGGTCATTAGGGCATGGGACCTTGAGGAGTGAGCATGAATAGATGTAGGTCCAACGCTTCGCGCTGCTCTACCTCGTTCCAGAAGGTTCCAAGCAATTTCTATGTTTCCAATGCTGTGCCATGTTACGCCTTTTGAAATCTATATATTATATATATAGTATAGTATATATATAATACTATATATATATATACTATATATATATATATATATATATATATATATATTATATATATATATATATATGATATATAACTAATATATATAAACAGGATAGGCAACCTTATGAAATATATGGCGTGATAATGAAGACAGAGAGGTTTGTGCTCTCTCAATTATGAATAAAAACGACAGGAAGGGTTTAGTATGCCTGAGTTGTGTTGTACGCAACATTATTTTCTACAATGTGTAGCGTTGCTATATATATATTAATGTAGCTTCATAATTGAGGAAGAAAAAAAGGTTGTTGGTTTTGTTTTCATTAAAGTTTAATTTTTTCTTTTTTACAAACCGAAGAAGCTGGAATAATAATAGCACAAGATATAAATGAAATCCAAAATTTGAAATTAATTTTAAAAAAAAAAAGACAACTCACCATCAACATAGGGTCCTGTGGTTGGATGTTCTCTAACCCTTAAAACTCGAGCGTTTTTCACCTCCGACAACAAATCTCGGACTCGCTCCTTGTATATTTCGATTAGACTGCAAAAAACAAAACAAAAACAAAAAAATGATAACGAAAATTCTCGATACATTCAGGTATTTAACACAGACATCAGAGAAGGAAAAGATAAAGGAAAACTGGAAAGAAATTAAAGAAGGAAAACCAATAATAATAATAATAATAATAATAATAATAATAATAATAATAATAATAATAATAATAATACTTCACCTGAAACTAAAACATGAAATTTTGGAAAAATATAAATAAAGACTAAAACAAAACTACAATAACTGAAAAAGTACTTAGGAAAAAGGATAATGGCAATATCGATCAAAATAAATACAAATAAAATCAATCATAATATATATATATATATATATATATATATATTATCATAATATATATATATATATACTAATATATAAATATATATATATATAATTATATATATATATATTATATAATAGTTTAATCATAGCTTAACTCTTTAAATTTATATATAGTATTATATAGATATTTATTACTATATATAGTATATATATTATATATATTGAATATTACTATTATATATATATATTAATATATATATATATATTATATATATACGGTATATATATATAATATATATAATATATATGGGCGTAGGCAAAAGATCATATATAGATTATACTATATATATGATATATATATATAATCATATATATGTATATATATATATATATACTTATAGTATATATAAGAACGCCCGTCTGGCGCAGGGGAGGTTGACTCACGCGGCGTTTCTCATACGAGAGGACGTTGGTTCAATCCTCCGAGTAGCAGTTGGAGTTTTATCTTCCTGGGCAAGAATTAAATTAAAACATGACTGCGAACACGTTGGTGGCCCTGGTTTGATTAGCCGGCCTTAAAAGTTCGATTTTCAGTAATCCCCCCCCCCCCCGTGTTACCCTCTGGAAAAGGGCATAAAGCACGTTAAAAGGAAGTTTATATAAATATATATACTATATATATCACTTAATATTATATATATATATATATATATATAATATATATATATATATATATATATATACTATATATATTATATAATAATTAGTGATATATATATAGGGAGAATTGCAGAGATTTTCACAAAGTGTGGGAATGTTATACCCGCTGCTAAAGGAAAGAGATAACCAGAAGGTTAAAATATTATTATATAAACTTTTGTGAGACCGATATTGTTGTATGGATCTGAAAGCTGGGCAATGAATACGATGCAAAGAAAGCAGAATAAAAGCTGCGGAAATGAGTGTACTTAGACTCATTAGAGGAGTATCGTTGAGAGACAAATGAGGAGCGAGCTGGGAAGGAGAGAACTGGGAAAAAGTGGACCTGTTTTGGAGATGGTGGAGAGAAACAGTTAAGATGGTTTTGGACTTGTGAAAAGAATGTGGGTAAGGGGAGGAGATTGAGAAGAGAGATGATTGCGAGACCAGAAAGGTAGAGCCAGACAGGAACGACCGAGGAAAAGCATGGATGGCATTCGGTGGCAGAGCTGTTACCAACGTAGAGACAGCGTAGAGGAAGTAGAGAAGAACATTTTGGGAAGATAGAAATCTTTGGAGAAGGTTCTGGCAGGGAGTAGATATATATATATAGAATATATATTATATATCATATAAATATATATAATATATATATATATAATATATAATTATATATAATATATATATATATCTGGAGATAGATATATTATATTAACTAATATATATATAAATATATATATATAAGAACATGGCAAGTAATAAAACGTCTCCAGAACGCCCATAACAGCTCTCCACCCACAAACGAAGCTTTAAGAGGACAAAATAATTCCCTCCCTTCCCCCAAACAGCACTGCAATATCCTTGCACAACACTATTTCAATATATCTAAGAAACCTACCCACGCAAACAGTAGAAAAATAATACGCAAACTCAAAAAAACATAATTAGAAATCAACTCCAACCCAACATTTTCTACACAAGAAATATTTATACTCATCAAAACCTTAAAAAAACTTCCCAGCTTCTGGGCCGGACAACATCTCTTAATCTTCACATAAAACACTTTGGACCTACCGCTATATAATTCATATACAAATATCTTTTACAAATCATGGTCTTTTGACCTTATCCCTCCATATTGGAAAAAAGCAATTATCATACCCAAATTAAAGACCAGAAAAGATCCCAACTTCCCATCTTCATACCGACCCATATCCCTCCTCTCTTCCTTTTGCAAACTAATGGAGAAGATCATACTCACCAAAATCCAACCCAAATTAATTTTTACTCCCCAAATCACCAACATAGCTTTAAAAAATCCCATTATACCTCAACAGCCATAACAAATATCACACAGAGCATCGTAAACGGGTTAAACAGGACACCATCCCACAGAACAGTACTCCTGGCTATTGACATTAGTAAAGCTTTCGACACAGTACCTAGACACATACTCATCCAAAAAATTCTAAATTAACCCTTTCATAATAATTACAAAAAATGGCTATCTAAATTTATATTGGGACGCACTGCTAAGGTGTCCAGCAAACATCAAATTTCTAAAACTGTAAAACTAAGAAATGGAGTCCCCCAGGCAGCCATCCTATCTCAATTCCTGTTTAACCTTTTTACAGCTGATATCCCTACCCCCCAAACTCCCAATTCAAAACTAATAACCTACGCAGATGATATAATCGTTACCATATGAAACCCCTCAGTACCCACTGCCATAAATCTCTCTCAGATTTACCTAAGTCAACTAGAAGCTTGGTTATCTTCCAACAGAATGTCGGCCTCTGCCGAGAAATCATCCATAACCTTGATCACCACAGACAGACACCAATCATCCCTTCACCCACGAGTAACCCTAAATAACCCCATCATCCCCCTAAACAAAACACCTAAAATACTCGCAATAACCTTCAACACCTACTTCACCTTTACACCTCATATTCAAAGCACAAGTACAGCAAACAAAAAATTAAATGTTCTACGAACTCATCTCAACACACCCTCGGCAACGAAACAACCGCACTGTCAACTACAGGAAAACAATTCTCAAGAACTACAATCAACTATGGATCAACAGTCTGGTATCCTCTAACTTTATCTACCAACAGAATTAAGTTACAAAAAATACAAAATCCTGCCCTACGAACAATCACAGGTTGTCTAAAAATCACCTGTTTAACACCTGCATAAAGAAACAAAAATTCTCTCCATTCAATATCATCTAGATATGATAGGAACATAGTTCTACGCCAAGACTCTTGACCCTACCCACCTATGCCCCAACTACCTACAAAAACACACAATACATCGTCTAAGATTCCCTCCTTTTTCCGCAATTCTTTACTACGTCAAACTCTTCAGAACCATCCCCCCCTCACCCAAACAACACATCTCTCTCAAAACACATTAATACACACTTTACACAGCAATACCTCAACAATAGCTCACCAAATCACCTCATAAACTCCCGCCCCCCAAAAATATCTTCAACTCAAAACACACTCCCACCGCCCCACGTAAGATGCAAACCTCTCTCTCTCTAGATTAAGATCAGGGCATCACCCGGATCTCAAGGAATACAAACATAGGTGTCGACGTCAAGACACTCCCTCCCCATTCTGTAGTAGATGCTTATTAGAAGCTGAAACTGCCGAACACCTCCTGCTGAGGTGCCTCCCACTTGCTCCTTTCAGAATACTTTATCAAATCTTCTCCCTAAGAGGCCTGTGGCTCCGCCCTGACGAGGTGGCCGGGTTTCTGGAAACGACATGGACCCCCCAAATAAGGGGATCCCAAGGGCAATAAATATATAAATATATAAATATATATATATAACTATAATACTATATATATATCCTATACCTATAGGAACTATATATAGTATATAGTATCTCACCTACTAATCCTAGAGCTATACCGTAGAATACATAATAGTATATATACTATATTATATATATATATAAGATATATATACTATATATACTAATAAATAACTATATATATATATTATATATATATATATAATATATAATATATATGATATTCTATATATATATATATATATATATATAATATATATATTATATATATATACATATACTAAATATATATATATATAAATATAATATATATATATATACTATATAGTATAATATATATATATATATATATATATATATATATTATATATATATATATATAATATATATATATATATACTAATATAATATATATATATATATAATATACACAACAAAGTATATTACCTGAGGATAAAGAAAAATCCCTCGTTGAGACATCATTGCCAGGAGGCCATTTTTGTTCCAAACGTTCTAAACAGACTCTTTACAAATCCTTGGTGACAAGCCTGGGAATGCCTAACAGTAATATATATATATACCTATATATATATATATTATATATATTATATATATATATATATATATATATACTACTATATATAACTATATAATATTACTATATATTATATATATATATATAATATATATATATATTGAAGACCGCATGCAGTGCACATAATCAAAATTAGAATAGGTATATTTAAATTAAATAAAGACAGACATCAGTAATGAAAACGTATTAAGAATTAAGAAAACTGCAATTGAACACTTTACCTTACATCCTAAAACTGTGTAAGTCTTCCCAGACCCGCTTTGTCCATATGCCAAAATACATGCATTGTATCCCTTTACTACTGAAATTTCGGCTGCTACCCCTATTTGTTGATAAATCTGAAAGAAATTTTTAGTCACAATATATAAAGAGGTAGATATTTTACGTGTTCCTAATAAAAAATACTTGTGTCAGTTATTGTGCTAATAGCTAATGTTTTTAATTTATACTAGTACAGTAATTAATCATTTTCAAGATATTCAATATCTAGACCAAAATCCCTTACACTACTATAACTTTTACACTAACTTGTTTATTCTAAAGTCTTTCAACCTATTCTTAACCAACCTGAAAATTTGAAAATATAATTATACTAATCTCATTTCTGATCATTATTATGGCTTGCATGTGAGGAATGTTGAATTCCGGATGTTTTTTTTCCTTTTCCTCTGACGCTTGGCGTCAATGGCCGTTTCAGTGAATCTTTTCCTGTTGAGCCGGGTATGTAGGAAACTTTTGATAAAGTTTTACATAAAGATACTATTTCTAAACTTGCACTTTCACACTTTTCACCCATTCCTCTTATTTTACCTCTCATTTCTTTTCGTGTCAATATATTGCAATGTGAAGGTGGTCACATACCGCTCATCCTTTAAAACTGTCAATGGTATATAACACAATACTCTCCTCCTCATTCTTGAAAGACACTCTATCATACACTCTGTTAGCTATCCACATTATGCTGACGACTTTACTCTTTACATTTTGAAAATAACCAAGGCCGCAGTAAATATTTTAGAAGGGTGGCCTTGTACCATATGGCATAACCCTTCTCGTCCCCTTAATTGGGGTACAAAATCATAATTGTTTCTAGTGCCCATAAATTCAATTTCTTCAGCTATAAACTTAAAGCATTCTTCCAATAAAGTATAAAAAACTCCATCAAAGACCCACGATTGAAACTTTTCTTTATCCTTCAAATATCTGGAGTTTTCTTTTCTCGAAATTTTACATGCAAGGATCACACTGACTCTGTCTATACAGATTTCTAAGACACTAAGGGATTTGAGGAATCACCAGACTTTTTCCCACACCCTAGTTGCTTGCTCTTTACAGGGTTTTCGCTTGACCCCGAATGGGATAGTGTATTGCTTATGGGATGGATCCACCCATATAAGGCTAAAAAAAAAAAAAAAAAAAAAAAAAAAAAAAAAGAACCGCTGTACTCATTCTTCCATGCAATATACCCTTTAATTAAAGTCAGAAGCAATCTTCCATTCATTATATTCCTCTATTCTTCACTTCCTTTGATTTACTTTTAAACCCAGTGAGTCAAACCACTTCTCCCCTTAAACGAAAGAAGATGGTTTTACTCCAGCACATTATTTTTTATGTTAAGCATCGCGGTGGGTCCCCCCAATTCTTTCTCCGCATATTATATCTATAACTATAACATAAAATAGTATATATAATATATACTATACTATCATATAGCTATATTCAATAACACTATATACTACACTATATACTACACTATATATATATACTATTGATTTCATCATAATAGTATATCCTATATATATATAATATCATATATTATAATAATATATTCCATGAGATAGAGGCCCAGTATCAGCATCGGTAATTTTATTGGTATCGATATCAGAATGTTTTTGGTATCGGAACTGAACAGATTCTGTTAATATCGGCATCGGTAAAAATAACCGATACTTAACCGAACCACAGCGAACAAGCCTGGAGTTGTCAAAGTACACATAAAATTATGTGCAGATACTATACCCTTGTGCAACGAGGGAGTCGTGCAGATGGTAACATACGAGTAATCAGTTCCCTCGAGCACATGTCGTTGTATAATAAATAGAAAAGAGACAAAACACCAATATCGCGTCGAAAGACAAAGGGTCAAATGAACTGGAAAGTAAGGAACAGTTCCCAAACCTTTTAACCTTTGAATCCATCCTATCCAACAGAAGGTAAAGTGCTACTAGTCAGCCACAGAGAGTATAATTGAACTCCCTATACTCACTGTCTCTAGTCTGAATGGCGCGAAAACAAGCAAGAACGAACTATGGATCTTGAGGAAAACGAATAAATGTAGAAGGAATGAACCACCTTCCCATCCCATCAGCGATTACAGTCCACCACCTTATCGGCAGAAGCCGAATGGTCTTCAGAGTCAAACCAATCACTCCAGGAATAGTTAGTGTAAAGTAATGTAAAGCACTTCAATCAGCCCAAATAAAAGTACGAGAAGATACGCTTAGGCTAGGATGGAGCTGTTGTAGAGAAAACGTTAACATTAAGAGTTAAAAAGATATGCTCTGATTTAACAAAAGGAAAGAAGATAGGGTATTTAGGATAGAATGACAAGTGGTGAAGCTTAAGTCAATGGTGTATCAGAATTGGTTTCGACAATCAGGAATATGTGAGCTTCCCTAATCAGTTGCTTCATATCATCGAGAATGCTAAAAATTTCGGCCTCCTTCCTTTCTGGATCATTGTGAGAGGACCCCAAATGCTAATCACTATGTACATTGAAATCCCCTAAATACAGAACCTCATCGCGATAAAAACGATGATTAAATTGATAAATGATACATTTTTACTCAAATGTTTTTAATAACTTAAAATATCATATACATGTCACTCGTTATTGATACATATAGCTATACTGTCGTATCCTCATCATCCGCAGATATTTAAAAATAAATTATCCGCAATCGCGCTCGGATATTGAAGGAACTATACCCTATATACTATATATATATACTATATTATATATAATTTCATTATATTATAATAATATATATATATATATCATATACGTTATATAATCAGTTACCTATACTACTGACTATAGTATCATGCGATACTAACTCCCTATACTATATAGTATATATATACTAGTATATATATATAGTATATATTTGTGGCGTCGATTTAAAAACCAACAAAGAAAATAGTAGTATTGATGAGTGAAAATTAGTTCAGAAGTTTCAGGATTGCCCATAACGATGCCTCAACGGAGGAAGATGCTAGAGAAGGAATAAGCGGAGAAGGAGTAAGGAAGATAAGGTGTGTGAAACAGGGAAATATCCACAGCAAGCGAATAAAGAAATACTCCCGTATTGATGAACGTAAGTAAATGATTGAAGTTTGGTTTCTAGTTCAAATTTTCTTAGAAAAAAAAGAAGAATAGAAGTTTTTAATAAACTTTATTTATTTAGGTTTCATTGGGAGCCGGACTCGGCTAAATTGGAGTTGGACTGGACGTGGAGCCCGATTGAACTTGGAGCCTGATATGGGGATCATGATTCATTAATGATCGTTAATTGCTACGAAGTAATAGGTTACTTCTTAAATTTGAACGAATAAGGATCCTGCTTTAAACAGGATGGACAAATAACTCCGTACTTTATTACGTGTTCGACTCGATTGCCTTCCAAAGGACTGTGAGTATTTAAACATGACAACAGATTGTGTTAATTTGTAAGCCATTGTTTTACTATTCCTTGAACTCATTGTTCGTTTAAAGTGATAAAAACTTTATTTATTAAACACTTGACATCTTAGCTACCTGGTTTCTTCGGAAAATACTAGAAGGGTGAAAGAAAAAGCAAAGATATAGTTAACACGTTATTTGAAGCAAGGGTAGAATATTATTGAAAAGTTGGACCGTAGCTATTTTATTTAATGGTGCTTTAGATTCCTTGGCAATCAGTGGCTTATCTCCGGCAGCGCGCCTGCACTTATATAAAAGCTTATCCAGTTAGCTAATCTGACCAGCAAAAACATACTAAAGTCATACTGTTGTCCGATCACCTAAGATATAATTCTATTTTGTAAACATAATTGTTAATATATTACCGTTATTTTGCGTTGAGAGTCTAATTTTTCGGAATGAGAAATTGCCCTGATGAAAACTGACATTGTATCTTCAGGGTCTCGATTGATGTGCCGAACTCCAACGAAATAGAATCCCGACCTATTAACTCGCATGTGTGGACCTCGCTTTTGCGCCCTAATTACGCGGTTTGCCCTTAGTTATTTTAAGTCCTTACGTATCAACCTGTAAACTATTAGAAATATTAGCCATTTACAAATGGTTAGTTCACGGTTAAAAAAATAAAGACTATGCTTATTTGTTTCTGTGACTAAACTAGTTTAAAGTCATATTTCAGAAAACTCTTACTTTGGTTTGTCCTCTCGCTTCTCCTGCACGTGTATTGCATCCGGTACTCTAAGATATCACATAACAATAAGTACGGGTTTGGAACTAAGCTGAGTTTTTTTTTTGACGACAGACAGTACAGTAACTTAACGAGACAGCTACCGTGGCGCTCAGGTAACTTCAGTTCTCGGCGCCAGCGTCAATACCAAGTGTGATGGCTATCGTATAGCTGACTTTACGTGGCCTTCACGCAGACCTCCTCTGATTTTTAGACTTCACTCTTTTGTTTGATACTCTGTGCTGGGACGAACCACGCACTTGGCGCCAATACTGTCCGATCAATCTATGATCTGAGATAAGCCGTATGAATCCCCTTAACACACGGGCGATATGGAGTTATCTCAATATGGAGATGGATGCTCAATTGTCCCGGATATGATAACACATTTTGGGTCGCGATTTATTGCCCATTCCACAAACGCAGGTCCTTTCGTGGGATGATATGCAGTAGCAAACTGTGCTGGACAGGCATGGAGGGGACCCAGGTCAAAGACGCATAATGAGAAGCACAATGGTACACGAGCTGTCCATGTGGTGAGTGACGGCAAGCAGTTACGAGATCACATGCGGCTATATGTCGCGACCGACCAACTGTGTCGCTCAGCTGGGTAAGTGAGTGGTAGTTATGGCATTTTTTTTTTTTTGTGACGTGGGTGTTGGTCTGGATTTGCCCGCTCTCTTGTCTATTAGTTTCGGTCATTCCCAAACTTGGAATCGGGACGATACTGTTCCGGCGTCGATTTAGAAACAACCAAACAAAGGAAAATAGTTTATAGGATTAGCCAGTGAAAATTTCCATCAAGAAGTTGGCAGATTGCCCATACGGATCTCACCGGAGTGCAAGGACATGTACGAACAAAGGATAAGGAGAAGGAGTAAGCGAGATTTAAGGTGTTCGTAAACGAGCAGCTCGAACCATTAGATAGTCCACATGCAAGGAAGAAGAAATACTCCCGTTGATGAACGTAAGTAAATTTGATGTCTTGAAGCTTGATCTTGTTAGTTTCAAATTTTCTTAAGAAAAAAAGAAGAATTCAGGAAAAGTTTAATCAAATTTAGCAACGTTCTCCAAATAGCAAGGCCGGACTCGGCTAAATTGGAGTTGGACTGGACGTGGAGCCCGATTGAACTTGGAGCCTGATAATGGGGATCATGATTCATTAATGATCGTTAATTGCTATGAACGAAATAATAGTTTACTTCCTAAATTTGAACGAATAAGGATCCTGCTTAAACAGAGAAAATAACTCCGTTATTTATTACGGTGTGATCGATTGCCTTCAAATGACTGTGCAGTATTTTAACCATGACAACAGATTGCTGTAGGTTAATTTGAAGCCATTGTTTTACTATTTCTTTGAACTTCATTGTTTCGTTTAAACGTGATAAACTTATGTAATTAAACACTTGCATTACTACTTGGTTTTTGACACATTCGTCTTCAGACATTAAAAGCAGAGAGAGGTTTAAACTACATTAGCAAGTGTCAAAATTTATTAGTTGAAAAAGTGGACCTTAGCTCCATTTTACTATAATGTGTGGCTTTGATTACCTAATTAGTGGTTGGCAAGCGGCCTTGCAATTTAACCACAAGTTATCAGTGTATATGACAAGCAAAACATACAAGATTACTTGTGAACCCTAAGATATAATTCTATTTTGTAAACATAATTGTTAATAATTACTTATTTTCTTGAGTCTAATTTTTCCGAATGAGAAATTGCCCTGATGAAAACTGACATTGTATCTTCAGTCTCGATGATGTGCCTCCAACGAAATAGATGAATTATCGCTGTGTTGGACCTCGCTTTTCGTATACTGGTTTGCTTAGTTATTTAATGTCCTTACGTATGTAAATATTGAAATTATTAGCATTTAAAAGTTTTGTTAGGTTAAAAATAAAGATTGCTTATTTTTTTGTAACTATGTTTAATATATTTAGAAAATACTTTGTTTGTCCTTCCTCTCCTGCCTTATTTGCAGGTCTTAGAAATAAAAGGGTTGAAAGTGTTTTTTTTTGAAAAAGTAACTTAACGGAGACAGGGTCGGTCCGTTAACAGTGGTGGCTTGTAGTGGTTTTGGTTCGAACCCTTGTTTTAATTTTTTTTTTTATTGGGAAGACTTGCAAATATGGAGAAGGGGAAAAGGGTGAATCCCTTAAACGGATAGGGGTTTCCAAGGAGATGTGTAATTTGTCGATATATAACACATTTTGGAGCATATTGCCCATTAAAAGGTTTGTGGGTAAGAAATGTGGGAGATGGAGGAACAGCATAATGAGGAAGAATGGGAGAAGTAAGTATGAGTCGCGGAATGGGTAAGGTTATGGTAAGTTATGGATTTTTTTTTTTTTGAGGGGTGGATTTGCGTTCTTTGTAAGTTTGGTATTCCAAACTTGGAATGGGAGATATGTTGGCGTGATTTAAACAACCAACAAGAAAATAGTTATAGATAGAGTGAAAATTTATCAAGAAGTTCAGATTGCCCATACGATCTCACGGAGAAGGATGTAGAAAGGAATAAGGAGAAGGAGTAAGGAGATTAAGGTGTGTAAACAGGGAAATAGTCACATGCAAGGAAGAAGAAATACTCCCGTTGATGAACGTAAGTAAAATTGATTGAAGTTTGTTTTTTAGTTCAAATTTTCTTAAGAAAAAAAAGAAGAATTAGGAAAGTTTTAATAATTTATTTATTTTAGGGGACTAATTGGGAGCCGGACTCGGCTAAATTGGAGTTGGACTGGACGTGGAGCCCGATTGAACTTGGAGCCTGATATGGGGATCATGATTCATTAATGATCGTTAATTGCTATGAAGTATTAGGTTACTTCCTAAATTTGAACGAATAAGGATCCTGCTTAAACAGAGGAAAATAACTCCGTATTTATTACGTGTGATCGATTGCCTTCCAAATGACTGTGAGTATTTAACATGACAACAGATTGTGTATTAATTTGTAAGCCATTGTTTTACTATTCTTTGAACTCATTGTTCGTTTAAAGTGATAAACTTTATTTAATTAAACACTTGCATTACTACTTGGTTTTTGAACATTGTCTTCAGACATTAAAAGCAAGATAGGTTAAACTATTTAGCAAGTGTAAATTTATTATTGAAAAGTGACCTTAGCTATTTTATTAATTGTGCTTTGATTCCTTAATAGTGTTTGGCAGCGGCCTGCATTTAAAAAGTTATCAGTGTAATTGACAGCAAAACATAAAATTACTTGTGAACCCTAAGATATAATTCTATTTTGTAAACATAATTGTTAATAATTACTTATTTTCTTGAGTCTAATTTTTCCGAATGAGAAATTGCCCTGATGAAAACTGACATTGTATCTTCAGTCTCGATGATGTGCCTCCGACGAAATAGATGAATTATCGCTGTGTTGGACCTCGCTTTTCGTATACTGGTTTGCTTAGTTATTTAATGTCCTTACGTATGTAAATATTGAAATTATTAGCATTTAAAAGTTTTGTTAGGTTAAAAATAAAGATTGCTTATTTTTTTGTAACTATGTTTAATATATTTAGAAAATACTTTGTTTGTCCTTCCTCTCCTGCCTTATTTGCAGGTCTTAGAAATAAAAGGGTTGAAAGTGTTTTTTTTTGAAAAAGTAACTTAACTATATATATATATAGATATATAAATATATTATATATATATATATATATATTATATATATATATATATATATATATATATATATATATTATATATTATATATATATTTAATATATGGGCGTCGTCAGGGGGCGGGCAGGGGGGCAGCTGCCCCCCCTAGAAGTGTTTACTCTTATAGAGTCTACCTGCGAATTTTTTTGATCCAACGTCTTGTTCCGGGTGGCCGTTAAGTACGTTTGACCGATATATTATATATATATATATATATATATATATATAAATATATATTATATATATATATAATATATATATTATATATATATATATATATTTATATATATATATATATATATATATATAATATATTATATATATATATAACAACGATAATCCTAAAAGCTAGTTGCAATCGTCATTTTTTCACATTTCTCTTGCGACACGAGGTCCTTCTCCTCATTTAATACGCTTTTAAATTTGTTGTAAGCAAACTGTGTTGTTATTTCATTATGTTTTTTTTTAAATGTTGTATGTATATATAATTCTAGATTTGTGTTTCAGCCCGGATTCTCAATTCTTTATTAAGTGTTTAAGGTTAAAGTGCATTGAAATATCACTCCGTGACGGCACTCTAATAACTTCAACACCACCCAGTGTAATTTTTTTTCAATTTCAATCAGATCATGGATTTAGGAGCTTTGGTACGTACGTTTTACCTTAAATATTATAATAAAATTTTGTGTATTTATTTATTTCTTAAAAGTAGGAATTTTGTACCACATGATCTTACTTGTCCTATGGAGGTTTGCTTCATTTTAAAAAACCTATTTTTCCATTACACAGAAATTAGTGGGTTTTCAACAATAGTTTGCTATAACTTTTAATTTTTTTCTGTCAACATCTTTGAATGTTAGTAAAATTATTAGCCTATGACCAAATGTGGAACGATGATTTACAGTAGCAGAACACTATATATATATATATATAACTATATAATATTATATATAATATATATATATTATAATATATTATATATATATATAGAATTATATATTATTAGTATATTATATATATATATATAATATATATATATATATATTTATATATATATATATAATAACTAATTCGTTTGCAGTAAATTTGAAAAGGAAGAACTCAGAAAATTGGAAATGGTAGCGATGAAAACGAAGAAGATACCAATAATCTCAACCTAAGATACACAAGAGGCAATCCATCTACTTTAGCATATTTTCGCAGATGAAGAAACCCACACCCCAGGCCAGCACCTCGACGGAGTCAGAATGGGTCCAGATTTCGGAGCTAGCGTTTCAGTAGATGAATCACGAAAATGACATGGTAGATACGTTGGACATTCATCTATGATCTCTGAGAAAAGAAACAGTTACTGAAAGAGTGTTGGATCCACCTAAGACCTATAATTTTTTGGAAGATGCTACGCACTTAAAGATTAAAAATTCAATTATGAATGGTTGGAGACATATTCACCTTGGCTGACATATTCTAGGTGCCTAAAGGGAGCATTTTGCAAGTTTTGTATTTTATTTCCACCAAATTAAAGTTCGGTCAGAGGAGTCCTAGGCTCTTTAATAATAAGATCTTTCACTAAATATAAAGATGTTCATGCGGTTTGTAAGGGACATACAAACACAGAATGGCATAAAACTGCTGTTGAAGCTGCAAGATGTTCCTACAGGACGTGCCGGTAGACATCAAAATTAACCGCATTATAAGAAAATCATAGAAGAAAATAAAAAAATATATCCTCATAATAGAATGACGGAGATCAGTCATGTGAAAACCATTTTGCAAAGGGGAAGAAAAATGCCACATACCATCAGTTCAGATTCAGAATGAGATCATTTCTCTATGTGGTACTACTATAAAGGAAAGCATCGTTAATAAGGTAAAGGAAGCGTGCGCGTATATAGCTTACTAGCAGATGAAACCGCTGATATTTCTGGAAAGAAACAATTATCCATAGGGTTGCGCTATTTCGACAAAGAGTCCGATGAAGTCAAAGAGGAATTTATTGGCTTTGTAGAAATGAAAGCGCTTGACGCAAAAACCATTGCGAATGCCATTGACGATTTTGTCACGACTGAAGAACTGGATCCCGAGAATTGCGTGGGCTTGGGTTTCGATGGCTGTTCTACGATGTCTGGCAAAGAAGGAGTTAACCAAGCAATATTGCGGAAAAAGTATAAAAAAGCATTGTTCTTTCATTGCTTTTCACATAAACAAAATCTAGTAGTAAATGATTTGAACACAATACCAGAAATCCGCAATACTGTGGGAACTATAAAGGACATTATTACGTTTTTTGCGAGTCGGTCTTGAGAAGGAAATTAATGCCAAACATCCCAAGCCTATGCCATACTAGATGGTCTGAACAACACAAGTGCATCAGAGTGTTTAAGGATCACTTTGTACGAATGATGCAAGCATTAGAAATCCTTTCCATTGAAGGAAATACCGCCACAAGAAAAAGCGCTTCAGTTGCATCAGCGGCATGTAAGTCGGTCAATTCATCATGGCTATGATATTGATCGCGAAATACTCTGCGATGTTAGAGCCAGTTGTAAATGCCCTCCAATCCAAGACCTTGGATATGTCAAAAACTCGTAGCACATCAACATATTGTGGAATGTTAGGTTAACGCATCGGAAAGATGAAGAAATCACCGATGAAGTGTTACAGAAGCTAATCCAATCGCTTAGCAAACTGGGTTGAATCTGAATATACCACGGATTATTGGTAGGCAGTAGCACCGCAGCAACCATCCAGCAACAAATCCCACGGAATTCTGGAGAAGATCCTTAATAACTCCGTATCTGGATTCTATAACCTGTTCTTTGGAATACGGGTTTTCTACTGAAAATACACTGCTATGCATTGACATAATCTACATCCTTTCCTGCTAACTCATAAAATCGATGAGTTAAAGAAAATGACAGCTTCATTTTATAGTTTTATAACCACTTAGAAGGCATAGAAGAAGAGCTAGAACTTTGGTTCAAAATTTGGAAGGACAAGAAACTGAGTAGTGAAGAACTAAAAATCTTGTTATCTCCCAAGTCTTAAAGGAGGAGACTGAACCTTTCTTTCCGTCGACGAAAAGACTTTGATGATTCTACTCGCCCAGCCATGCACAACCAGTACAGTAGAACACTCTTTCAGTACTCTGCGAAGGATCAAGACTTGGCTGCGAAGTACTATGGAAGACGACAGCCGACAGGTTAAACGGACTGGCTATGATGAGTGTACACAGAAAATTTGTTTTTTGACAATTATGATAATTTTATTCAAACAGTAGTTGATAAATTTGCGTTGAACCCATGGAAATAATTTTTAATAATATCAATTTTGCAACTGCTCTATATTGTGAATTTTCCATCATTGCATAGTGTATTTGATATTCTATTGTTTTAATAAAATAATTTTTTTCGGGGGGGGCCAAACAAAAATCGTTCTTTATATATATATATATATATATGGTTGATTTATTTTGTCTTTAATTAAAGTGTTGCACGAGCATTGCCGCTTATTTTGCGGAAATATGAGCATTTAATAGAATTTATTTACGTAAACATTGTATTCTATAAATTTGAGGTCGGCAGAAGGTTTCCTACGAAGACAAATTTGCAAGGAAAGGTTTTAAATTTGAGTGATATTTGATAAATTTTTTTTTTTTTTTTTTTTTTTTTTTTTTTTTTTTTTTTTTTTTTTTTTTTTTTTTTTATTATAAGCTTTAATGTTAATGGGGGTTGATTGGGGAATTTTAAATAAGTAAATAGGGATTTTAATGGATAGATAGAGTTTTAATGGTAAATTTTTTAGAAAAAAAAATATTTAATTTTATTTTTTAGGTTTTTTCCTTTTTTTTATATATTTTAACCTTTTTATATTATTGTAGTTGTGGGATATTTAGCATTTCTGTGTATATTTTTGGTAACTTAATATATTTTTATTTTGGTGTATTTTTATATTAATTTTAAACGTTCCTGTTATTGTTATTTGGGTTGGTGAGCGGGGTGGTAGCCCTAGGAGTTTGGGAAGCACCTAAGGTGGGGGGTCCCGTAAAGCGTACAGCCTGATTGAGTTATATATAGAAGTAGGGAAAGATGGGGAGGAGAGTGGTAATTAGGGTGGGGTGTATGAATGTGAGAGGGGTAAACGAGGATTTGAAGAGGGAGGAAGTGGGGTTGATGTTTGAGAAAAAGGTTGGACATGTGTTAGGGATAACAGAATAAGTTGAAGGAAAGAGGGAGTTGGATTTCGGAAAATACAAGGGTAATGGTAATCGGGGTGAGCGAGGAGTGAGGGCGAGGGAGGGGTGGGAATAGTTATGAGGAAAGAGATGTGGGACAAGGTGAGATTGTGTAACAGGTGAGTTCTAGGATAATGTGGGTTAAGTGAAATTCGGGGGCGAAATGTGGGTTTTTTATTTGTGCATATGCACCAGTGAATGGAGCGAGAGAGGAGGAGAG
Source organism: Trachelipus rathkii (assembly GCA_015478945.1). Lineage (NCBI taxonomy): Eukaryota > Metazoa > Arthropoda > Malacostraca > Isopoda > Trachelipodidae > Trachelipus > Trachelipus rathkii. The sequence goes on along the minus strand of JABUQX010060814.1, from coordinate 73,597 downwards.
AGAAAGATTTTGGGGAGAATTGAATGAGTGTTGGGAAAGTTTTGGGGTAAATGAAAAAATTTGTCTATGGGAGATTTGAATGCAGGAGTGGGGAGAAGGGAGGAGGTAGGAAGAATAATAGGACCTTTTGGGGTAGGAGAGGAATGATAATGGAGAAAGTCTGATAGAGTTATGTGTCGAAAGAAGGATGATTGTGGGGAATACGTGGTTCAAAAAAAAATGATAATCATAAGTATACATGGAAGAGTGAGATAACGGGGGGGAAGGCGATACTAGATTATGTGTGTGTAAATGGGAAAGATAGAGGTAGATTATTAGATGTAAATGTGTTTAGAGGGGCGGGGAGGGGGATATCGATTCAACTATTTGGTTGATTGGCCAGGGTGGGAGGAGAGGTGACGGTGAGGGAAAGGGGAGAAAAGAAGAGAGTGAGTGATAAAGGTGGGAAAATTGGAGGAGACAGTGTGCAAGAGGGAGTTTAGGAGAAGGATGGAGGACAAGTGGGAGAAACGTAGAGGGACGGGAATTGGGGTGGTGGAGGGGAGTGGAACGAGATTTAGAGAGGGCAGTATGTGAAGAGGCTAGAAAGGTATGTGGAGTAAAAAGGGTGGGCGCAAGCAGAAGGAAAGGGAGTGAATGGTGGAGTGAGGAGGTGAAGGAGGTGAAAAGGAAAAAGGAGGCTTATGTGAAATGGTTGGGAAGTAGGGGAGAAGATAGCTGGGAGGAATATAGAAGGGTTAGAGTGGAAGCAAAGAGGGCGGTGGAGAGGGCGAAGAGAAGAGCAAAAGAGGAATGGTGTAGAAAAGTGACGGAAAATTTTGAATCGGGGAGAAAGATGTTTGAAAGAAGTTAATAAAAAAAGGAAGAGGAAGGAGGGGGTTGGGGGAGGGGATTAAGGGAGGAGAGGGGGATTGGATAGGAGGAGAGGATAGGGTGAGGAAGAGGTGGGGGGAGTATTTTAGTGGACTATTGAATGAAGGGGGTGGGGTAGGGGAGGAAGATATGCAAGAGGTGAGGATGGGAAATGAAGTGGGGAGGGAGGGGGAGGATGAAATACAAATGGAGGAAATTATTAGGGCCGTGAATAAAGGAAAAAAAGGGAAGTCCGCAGGTCGGGATGGTGTGAGAATGGAAATGTTGCAGAAGGGAGGTAGAGGGGTGGAGGAATGGCTGTATAGGTTATATAACATATGTTGGAGGAGTGGTGTGGTACCACAGGATTGGGAGGATGGATGTTTGGTTCCCCTGTATAAGGGGAAAGGGGAATAGGATGGAATGTGGAAATTATAGAGGTATATGTCTTTTAAGTGTGGTAGGGAAAGTGTACGGAAGAATACTGATTGAGAGAATAAGAGGTTTAACGGAGGGGAGAATGGGGGAAGAACAGGAGGATTTAGGGAGGGAAGAGGGTGTGTGGACCAGGTGTTCACACTAAAGATGCTTGTGGGAAAAGTATTGAGAGGAAAGGGAAAGTGTATGGATGTTTTTTAGATTTAGAGAAAGCATATGATAGTGAATAGGGGTGAACTGTGGAGGGTTTTGGAGGAAAATGGGGTGGGGGGTAAATTGGGTAAAGGTATTAGGGCCTTTTTTATAGGAATAGTAGAATGTGTGTGAGAGTGTCTAGGAGGGGAGAGTGAGATGTTTTTGTTTGGACGGTGTGTGGATTGAGGCAGGGGTGTGTAATGTCGCCGTGGCCTATTCATTTGTTTATGGAGAGTGTTTGCAGAGGAATGGTGAGGGGGGGAGGGGGGTGGAATTGATGAGTGGGAATGATAGAAGGGAATGAACATGATACTGTTTGCGAATGATACTGCCTAGTGGCGAAGGACGCGGAAGGGCTGAGGTATTTGGTGAGGGAGTTTGAGAGAGTGTGTGAAAAAGGGGGTTAAAATAAATCCAGGTAAGAGTAAAGTGTTAGTGTTTGAGGAGGAGAAAAGAGGAGGGGGAGGGGGTAGAGGTTAGAGTAGGGGGTGTAGTGAAATGAAGAAAGTAAAGATTTTAGATATTTAGGGATGGAGTTAGTAAGGGGGGAGGGATGAAGGAGGAGATAGAACATAGAATAGGTGAAGGAATGAGGGAGCTTTGAGAGGTCTGAGAGAAATATGGAAAGGGGGGGGATCTATCACAGAAAGTTAAGATAAGTATGTTGAAAAAATCTGTGTACCAGCGGTGTTGTATGGTTGTGAAACGTGGGGGTTGAATGCTAGGTCCAGGAAAAAGTTGGAAGTATTTGAGAATGAAGGGGTTGAGAGCGGTTTGCGGGGTTAGCAGAAGGGAGAGGATTAGGAATAAGGGTGGTGAGGAGAGGTGTGAGTTGAGAATGGTCTGGTGGAAGAGCGGAGAAGGAATTTAAGATGTATGGGCATTTAGTGGAGAATGGAGGAGCAGAGAGTGGTTAGAAGAGTTTGGGAGGCGGAGGGGATAGGAAGGAGAGGAAGGGGGAGACCAAGAAGGAGGTGGATGGATGGAATAAGGGAGATGATGGGGGGGGGAGGGATGGGGGAGGGAAGAGGGTAGGGTGTTGGCGAGGGATAGAGGGGGGTGGAGGAGGTGGGTGAGGGCGAGATGAGGAGAGGTGTGAATGAGGGAGGCTGTACGCACCACTACCCCGCTCAAGCGCAGGAAAAAGTGGTTTTTGTACAATATAATAATAAAATAATAATAATATAATATATATATATATAATATATATATATATATATATATATATATATAATATATATATATATAATATAATATATTTAATAAAATTAATAATATAAAATAATATAAATTTAAAAATTTAATATAATAAATTAATATATTATTTATTAAATAAAAAATATAATTATTAATAATAAATATATATATATATATATATATAATTAATATATACTTAAGTGGAAGGACAAAATAATCAAAATTCCTAAGAAAAAATGGGAAGAATTTTTATGAATTACTAAAATCATCTTACCTAATTGTTAATTTAATCGCCTGACATGAGAGTGAGCAACGTCCGAGATAACATCTTCAATTTTTATTTCAATTTTTCGAGATGAATGTAGAGGAGGGCAAGTCCAATAAGTCTTTCATCTTCAATAGTATTTCTCAAGTAGGTTTTCAAAAGTCCTTAATGTTTGAAAGCTTCTTTCTACTGAAGCATTAAACACGGAATAAAATTGCCAGTATTTGAAACAAGATGGTAAATATTTGGAAATGTGACTGCGAACAAGAAACTAGTCCTCTATTGCTGCTTTTGGGCGACCTGTGCTGTGATGCCATTTCCGCTTCCATAAATCTCATTCTGCTTTTACTAAATCTTCATTTGGGCTTTCGAGATCTCCTTGTAAAATATTATACACTCTTTTTTATCTTCATATATGGCACATTACACCGGTTCGGTATGACAAATTGAAGGGAAGATATAATTTCTCTCCTAAATCATCCAAAAATGGTATAAAAAATGGATGTGGGCGATAATAAGTTGTGGGTATCGGAAGGAAGTAGGCAATGTTGGGTTGTAATTTTTGGAAATTTGTTAAACTCTTGGTACGCAATTTCAATAATCGTTCAGAATTCAGAAATGCCACTTACACATTCTTCAAAAATCAACTGAAATTCCAATGCTGAATTTTCTCTGATGGTTTCAAGCTTAGTTTTAACTAATGGACCTACGAGATTTGTTTCCTGACAGCGACGAATTATATAAATTAATTTAACTTTGCACTTTATATTATTAACGGATTATGATACTTAAATTTTTTTATTTGTTAGAAAATTTCGGGGGCCATGGCCCCCCCTGGCCCCTCCCCTAAATACGCACTGTTATTAATATATATATATATATATATATATATATATATATATATATATATATAATATATATATTATAATATATATATAATAATATATATATAAAATTAAAATTTTAAGCTGCTCCCCCTAGCTGGGAAGCTGGCGACGCCCATTATATACAATGTATATATTATATATATATATATATATATATATATATATATATATATATATATATATATATATATATATATATATATATAAAAATAAAATTTATTGAACATCGTAATCCGCGGTATGTAACATTAAATTCAGCACTCGCGCGATGTAAAAAATTAGTATTTCCTTATTCACTCCGCATCTAGGATATTTAAAAATTTGACATTTGATACATCACTAAATAATAATATATATATGATATTAATATAATATATATATATATATATATATATATTATATAAATATATATATATATAATAATATATATATATTTATAATATATATATTATATAATATTATATATATATATATATATATATTATATATATAATATATATATAATATATATCTATGGACAGCGAATATCGTATTTCATTATTAAAAAAAAAAAAAACAAAAAAAAAACGGTAAAGAGCGCAGATGTTTTGTATAATGGAAAGGAAATCTCAAATATTAATTAAGAGTAGAAGCCAAAAATCTGTAAAATCTTTCAAGTAATTTATTTGTATTTTTTTGTTTGCAATTTTTTATGCCTTTCTTGAAACATAAAATTATGGAATTATAATTTATAACAACAAAATATTTTAATTTTGTAATATTACACATGCATTAAAATTAATTATAATGCAGCTGAATATTTTCCATAGGTAAGCGTTTTTGTGTGTGTACTAACTAAAGAGATAGATAGATAGATAGATAGATAGATAGATAGATAGATAGATAGATAGACAGATGAGTGAACCTAGAAATAAACAAAACGCCGAAGAACGACAAGAAAAAAAGAGAAAATTCGAAGTAGGAGAAAAGAAAATATACTCAAAGAGAAGTAGATATATATAAAGAAATGAGAGAGAGAGAGAGAGAGAGAGAGAGAGAGAGAGAGAGAGAGAGAGAGAGAGAGAGAGAGAGAGAGAGATTTGGATGATATTCGTTTCGTGTGGCTAATTTTGCCTTTGTTGTTGCCCGTTCACTGAAGTCGATTCCTTTTTCTCCCGAATTAAAGTTCGCGTCTTTCCTTACATATCCTTCCACGCTCCGAAATTGGTTTCTTTCTAATGACCGAAATTGGAGGACTCACGAAAGGATTTTTTTGACCTAAAGTCGATATTGCCTCTTCCCTTATTTTTAATTTTTGCTCTCACATTTCTCTTTACCTGCAGTTTTGAATTCGACAACAAACAAAAACAAAAAATATACGCCCCCATCATATATATATATATATATATATATATATATATATATATATATATATATATATATATATATATATATATATATATATATATATATATATATATATATATATAAATATAAAATTTACAATATATATTCTTATAAAATTATATATATAATATCGCGTCGTTTTCGCCTCCAACTCCATATACATATCGATTGCATGATTTCGAACACATTTCATTAAAGTGAAATAAAAATGTGTAGAGTCAAATTTTAAACATTGCAGTAATAAAACGCTAACTACTTAAAAATATTAAAAAAAAAAAAAAAAAGTTTAAATCTTGTAAACTAACGTAACTCAACAACCTTGCTTAACGAATCCTAATCTCATTTAAAGTAATTTATTTTTATTATTTATATATATTTCACTTTCCATGTAAAAAAACGCTTACTGGCACATGCGCGCATTGTCCATTTTGTTCGATAACGTAGGTTTTAAAATAAATTGACTTGAGCTTAACTGGAAGCAGATAACCAACATGAGCCTTATTATATATATTTTATTAGTATATATGTATCTATATATATATATTATAATTATATAATATATATATATATAATATGTACATATTATAACTCTGTAGACATATTATATATAATAGATCTAAAAAAAATATTTTATGAAATTAATTAAATATATATAATATATATATATATATATAAAATAATAATAATAATAATATAATATAATAATAATAATAATAATAATAATAATAATAATAATAATAATAATAATAATAATAATAATAATATTAAGCAATTGTACTCCTAATTCCTAAATTATATCTACAAATTGTTTAAACATATTAAATTATATTCTGAGTCATTTTTGTTTATCTCTCCTCCTCAATTGATTAATTCCTGCACAACTGCATAAAACCTTTCGTGACTCTAAAGTCTCATTATGAGTTTAATAAGCCGCTTTCTGCTTCCCTTTTATAAAAAAAAGTAGTCGTGATTAGGGACTTTTAGTTGCATTAGGGGAATAATTATCTTCTCGCGACTAAAAATTTTAAGTATGTATACTTTGTAAGTGTGATAAGGGTTATTTCTAGCTCCTGTTTTAAAATAGTTTTATTATAATAGTAATTACGATTTCAAATGAATGAAGGAAATTACAACTTGATATTTGTTGGCATAAATTAGATAATATTTATATTTATTATTATTCTACGTACATGGAGATGCATAAGACCTTGTGAAGAATAGACAAGGTCGAAAGCGAGGTCAGATTGCAGAATAAGAATAAAATCGAAGCATTTTTTGGACAATAAATTCTAATTTTACATCTAAAATATCTAAATAAAATCTAAAATTATCGTTGTTACAAGGTTTCAAAAAGTGAATTTCAGAAAATTATAATATATATATATATATATATATATATATATATATATATATATATATATTTAGATTAAAAACTATTAATAATATATATATAATATATTATATAGTATTTATTATATATATATATATATATATATAATTAGAAAATATATATAATTATTTATTAAATTTCAAAAAGTATTAATGCAGAAATGATATATATATATATATTATATATATATAATATATATAATATATATATTATATATAATATATAATATACAGTAATATAAGTAAACTTGGCATGGAGGGGCTGTAGGTTTATAATATATATAATATATATTATATATATATATATATTATATATATATATATATATATATATAATATATATATATATATATATATATATAATATTATTATATATATATTATATATAATATATATATATAATAATATATTATATATTATATATAATTTAAAAAAAATAATTTTTTATATTTATGTGTAAGTGTATGCATAAATTACAACTTTTTTTTTTTTAATATCGATTGCATGCATTCGAACACATTCTGCAATTAAAAAGACTTGATAACTCTCTTAGATGGAAATATTATAAAATCAATTATCTTTAATATCAAATATCTGATGGATTATCCTCCAAACCGGACTATTACCGTAATTTTTTATATTTATGTGTAAATGTGTGCAAAAAATAGACTTTTTTTTTTAAAAAAAACATCGATTGCAGCATTCGAACACATTCAGGTAAAGCAAAGCTAAAAAATAAAATAAATAAAAAAAATAAACAATAATTTAGAAACAAATACGAAAAACGTCATGCCTGCTTATCTAGGATTTGGTCTCTCTCTCTCTCTCTCTCTCATCTCTTCTCCTCTCTCTATATATATAATATTATATATATATATTATAAATATATATATATATATTATATATTTATATATATATATATGTATATAATATATATATATATACTATATATATACATATATATTATATATATTCACACTATCAACGGGTAACTTATTTTTGCATATATTCACTATGTTATTTCTCGACAAAAAAATAAACACAACCCTCCGGCCCGTAAAATCGCGAATAAACTGACTTTAGATTTGGGTCTCCTGACTCTCTATATACAAGTAAAAGAAGGACATTAATATGGACAATCTAGCAAGTCTGTAATTTGAACCTTAATTTTATATGAGAAAAACTAACAAGTTGCTATGAAATAATATAAGCCAAACTGGCAACATTATAAAAAGTACTATAGGAATTTTGAATTCTTTATTTTCGTATGTTGCTATATTTGTCTTAATTTTAAGAATTTATAAAATTGGCTTATTTTAGGGCCGCAAAAGTAGAGCCCAAATTTTATTTAATTGAATATATTGGAAATAAATATCGTACGCCCAATTTGCAGTTGGAAAAGGATTCCTTTGTTATTTTCTTAATTGATTACTAATTTTTTTATGTATAAATGAAATATTTCTGATCACTTTGTACCTTTTGACAAAATTTCATATTTCTATCAAAATCCTATGCCTGGCATTTTAATTTGGAGGGGCTCCAGCCCCGAAGCCCAATAAAGACGAGCCGCCACTGTAATATATATATATATATATATATATATAATATATATATTATATATATAGTATATTATATAATATATATATTATTATTTATTATCCGCCATGTATATAATATATATATATATAGATATATATATATATATATATTAAAAATTTAAATACCATTATTATACTTTAGCAAATATTAAGAAAACTATTTATCTATGTAAAAGTCTATATGAACTAACCTCATCTTGCTCTGCGTTTGCGTCAACTATAATCCCTCTACGAAACGTTTCCTGCAAAAGGTCCTTCTTCAGACATATTATGGAAAGCTTTCATCAAGGGGCAGAGGCTCGATGGAGGGTAGTAAAGTGGACAACCTTCGATGAGCCGAAGGGGAAAAGGCGAAGTCGAATATGAAGTGCTTGAGAAATTCTTTGTGCGCTTCAAAACCATCATGGAGGTTACCATCATATTTCTGTAACCAATATATAATATATATATATATATATATACTATATATATATTTAATATATATATATATATATATAATATATATATATATATATATATATATATATATATATATATATATATATATATATATATATATATGTGTGTGTGTGTGTGTGTGTGTGTGTGTGAGTGATAAAATTAAACATCATTTCTTATTTATTGTAATTTTGGTTTGTCGAAATTTTCGACAAAAATTAGAATTTTTGAGAAAAAAAAACATTGTCTCGCCATCTCTTTAAAAGTTTTCCGAATGAGATAACCTTATTCATGAAATCTTGATGGGAAAAAAACTTTGGTGTTTTAGTGGGGCAAGTCTACCGACTGGTAAACAAGTTCATTGTTGAGTTAAGCAAACAAGCAAGTTAAGAAATAAAATATTTAAACCCATTTTTTTTAAACTTGGGTTAATCTTCTGTTCAACTGTGCACTGAAAAGTTAACAAAGGAAAAAATACTCAAAGGTTTTAACCAGGGCTGCGGAGTCGTAAAATAAATTTTTCGACTCCGACTCCGACTCCGACTCCTTAAATTCAAATTTGGATTTTCGACTCCGACTCCGACTCCACTTAAACAAAAATTTTCGACTCCGACTCCGACTCCGACTCCTCTTAAACAAAAATTTTCGACTCCGACTCCGACTCCAGCTGTCAAATTCAAATTCTCGACTCTGACTCAGATTAGTGCTTACAGAGTTACAGTAAAACATTTTTTTGTTTCAACAATTTTTTTTCGCTTGATTTTGAGAATAAAAAATATACCACTTTTCCAATGAATCTAATCTCCAAATGCTATACGGTAAAGTACCGTAAAGACATAAAGATGCAGACGCGACACATGACAAACAAATATATTTCAGTTTCGGAAACAAATGTTTAACGTAATTATAATGAAAATTATTTTTATTTTTATTTATAAAACAGCCATTATTTAAAATTGAAAATACTTAAAATTGAGCAAATATTGAATTTTAATAATAATAATAATAATAATAATAATAATAATAATAATAATAATAATAATAATAATATAATAATATAATTAATAATTAAATAATAATAATAATAATAATTATATAATACCATTAACAGAATCGCTTATGAAATAAAAACAAAAGAATTTCTGACAAAATTAAAAGAACTGGATTTTATATATATATATATATATATATATATATATATATTATATATATATATATTTATATTAAATATATATATATATATTATATAAAATATATAATATATATATATATATATATATATATATATATATATATATATATATATATAGTATATATATATAATATATATATATTATATATATATATATATATATATATATATACTGTATATATGGATTGCCTAAAATACACAAAAACTCAGAAAATTCACCTTTGAGACCTGTAATATCTATGTGCGGAACGGTTACACAGAAATTGCCCAATATCTGAACAGCATTATCCGACCATATCTTAATAACTCTTTCATAGTTAAATCAAATAATGAAACATTATGTAAATTATCAAACTTAAAACTTGAAGCCACTAAATATATTCGCCTCACTTGATGTAGAATCTTTGTTCATAAATGTACCGGTTTTTGATACGATTGACATAATAATTAACGAAGTGTATCACTCAAATAACCTACCCCACCAGATATATCAGAACAACATATGAGAACCTTTTATTAATTTGTTGTACTCAAACACCGTTTAAATTTAAAGAAAACATATATCTACAAATTGATGGAGTGCCGATGGGCTCACCACTTGGACCTACATTTGCTGACTTCTATATGTCCAATCTGGAAAAACAAAATCATTCGTGAAACAAACAACTTTAACCCGTATTTTACATAAGGTATGTCGACGACACCCTCACTATTTTTAGGAACATAGATCATATACATCAGTTCATTAATAGAATTCAAAGAGTTGTCATGCATTAAACTTTAACCTCGTATTTTACATAAGGTATGTCTGTTTTTTAGACATCAAAATCAATGTTAATTCTGACGGCTCATTATCTACAGGCATACATGTCAAACCCACTGATAATGGTCTGTATATGAACTATGGATCCTATTTACCGACTATTTACAAAGAATCTATCGTAAAAATTTTAGTTTACAGAGCATACAACCTATGCTCAACTTGGAAAACTTTTGATGAAGAAATTTGCCGCATTAAGTAAAATTTAATTAACTGTGATCATCCACAATATTCAGTTGAAAATTTAATTAATAAAACCCTTACAAAATTATATAATAAAGAAAGTAAAAATAATCAGAAAAATTCGATAAATTTCTTCTTCAAAACTTCCAATGCTATTTGTCAATAAGGAAGAGAAGTGCCTTCGTAATATTTTGAATTCTCACCTCAAAACTAAAGACAACTCAAAAATTAAAGTCAGACTATACCATGTCCAAACAAATGTCATCTTCCTTTAGCACAAGAGATGTTTTGCCCGACAACCATCACGTTGTGTACCAATTTAACTGCCCTGAGTTAGACTGTACGTCGACATATATTGGTTAAACGAAGAATAGTTGTCGGACAGGGCATATCAACATCTCTACATTCCCGGCAAAATCTTTGAACATTTCAATATGGCACATGGTCAATCAACTATTAGTAATATTTCTAAACACTTCACAATATTATACGGATCGTGTGAAGTCCAGAAACTTAAAATTGCGGAGGCCTTCTACATTAAAACACGCAACCAGACATTAACATAAAATTTTATGTATTTATCAGTCAGACTCAATATCATTTGATTTACTTATTATATATCAATTTAAAGACTCATTCGCTTACAAGAAATAATCCTCTGAAGATGTCTCAAGTATAGAGACGAAACGGGTCGGGAAATCTATGTAAATATATCTTCTTCTTCTCCTGTAAATTATTTTCTAAGATTATTTTAAGGAAATTAAATTATGTACAAAAATAAATATTTTGAACGTTGGAAATAACATCAAAAATTTTTATAATAATAATAATAATAATAATATAATATATAATAATAATAATAATAAAATAATAATAATAATAATAATAATAATAATAATAATAATAATAATAATAATAATAATAATAATAATAATAATAATAATAATAATAATAATAATAATAATAATAATAATAATAATAATAATAATAATAATTATTAATAATAATTGTTAATAATTATATGATAATAATAAATTTAATAATAATAATAATAATAATAATAATAATTCTCAAAATTTTCGACTTCGACTCCGACTCCGACTCGACTCCACTTACACAGGAATCTTCGACTCCGACTCCGACTCCGAACTCCACTTGCACCAGAGTTTTCGACTCCGACTCCGACTCCGGGAAAATTGCACGACTCCACGACTCCGACTCCGACTCCGCAGCCCTGGTTTTAACTAATTATAATTCTATAAAAAGTAGAATACTCTTAAAAAGACTATATATACATATAATATATATATATTTATATATATATATATATAAATATATATATATATATATATATAAATTATATATATATTATATATATATTATATATAAATAATTATATATATATATATATAATATATATATATATATATATATACAGAGGTAGGGCACGGATCGTTTTACTCCGTTACTCCGTTACTAACGGAACTAGTTTTTTCAGTAACGGAAAGTAACGGACTCGTTACTTTTTCTTTCATGTAACTTCAACCAAAATAAGTTCCGTTATTTTTTCTCCGTTACTTTTTAGTCCGTTACATATTTTGTTCGACTTTCTTTGAATGTTGATAGCCAATTGACCACCCAGTTCAAAGCTAAAAAATCCTTTTACAATATATATAATATATATAATACATATTATATATATATATATATATATATTATATATTTATATATATAATATATATATATATATATATATATATATATATATATATATATATATATATATATATATATATATATAAGGAATAAGGGGAATCTACATAGAATAATGAATAGGAATGGTGCTTTCGTAACTGATGAAATGAATGTGACTAGAGTGTGGTTGGAGCACTTCGAAAATCTGCATAACATTGGCAGTAATGAAGAGGTGATATTGAATGTGTATTGGTTTGATCATACAAGAAGTAATAGGTATTTTGGGAATGAGGCCATTAGTAAGGAGGAGGTAATGGGTATAGCGAGAAAGCTGAAGAATGGTAAAATCTGTAGGTATAGATGAAATTACCGGTGAAATGATCAAGAATGGAGGCTAGATTGTGATTGATTGGGTTTGGAAGTTGTGTAACAAAGCGTTTATGGGAGGGTATAGTTCAGAGGGATTGAAGGAGAGCAGTAATAGTTCTCTTATATAAGGAGAGTAGGAGAGATAAGGGTAACTGTAGGAATTAAAGGGGAATTAGTTTATTAAGTGTAGTATGGAAGATATACAGTATACTGTTATTTTGGTCGAAAGAATGAGTCTATAGTGACTGAAGAACTGATTGTGAAGAACAAGGTGCGTTTAGAAGTGGTAGAGCATGTGTGGATCAAACCTTTACATTAAAACAAATGATTGAGAAAATGAGGGAGAAGAAGAATAAATTGTATTTAGTTTTTTTTTTTTTTTTTGGATTTGCAAACAGGCGTATGAAATGATTAATATGGAAGCTCTATGGCAGGTGTTATTGATATATGATATTGGTGGTAAGCTTCTGAATGGAATCAAAAGTACGTATGACGATAGTGAAGCGTGTGTAAAAATAAATGGAGTTGAAAGTGATTGTTTTAATATTAGTAGCGGAGTGAGGCAGGGATGTTCTATGTCCTTTTGGTTATTCAATTTGTATATGGAGGGGTTATGAAGAATTAGAGGTGGGGTGGAAGAGAATGGTGTTAAAATGATGGAGAATGGAAGAGGGTGTAGAGTGCCTCTACCTATTATATTCGGATGATTTGGTTTTATGTGGCGAATCTGAGAGAGTTTGAGAGGATTTAGAGAGATTTGGCACGGTGTGTAAAAGGAGATGTTTGAAGGTAAAACTTAGATAAGAGTAAGGTTATGGCTGTTTGTGAGTGAGGACAGTCCTCGGTGTGAAGTTATGTTAGAAGGTGAGTAGCTGAAACAAGTGTATGAGTTTAAATAGTTAGTATATATGTTGGATGAAAAGGGAACGGATGATGCAGAGTGTAGTAGGAAAGTTGTGAATGGCAGGAAGGTGGCTGGTGCAATTAAATCCTTGGTGGATCTAAAGGGACTAAGTCTTGAGTGCGCTAGGGTCTTACATGAGGGTATGTCTTTTAATTATAATGATAATGTTGAAAATTTAATATACACAAACCAATAATTACCTAGATACCTAGTAATGTCATAGCGAAAGCTAAAAGCTAACGGAGTAACGGAGTAGAAGAGAAACGCACTTCTTACTTTTCCTTTCAAAAGAAACGGAAACGATAACCGAACTAACTTTTTCCGAGTAACGGAAGAGTATGTAGTAACGATAATCGGAACTACTTTTTGGAGTAACGAATGCCCACCTCTGTATATATATATAATAGTATATATATATATTATATATATATATATATATAATATATATATATATATATCATAATATTATATATATATATTATATAATATATATTATATATATATATTTATATATATATATAATATATATATATATATATTATATATATATATATATAATATCATATATATATATATATATATATATATATATATATATATATATAATATATATTATATATATATATATATATATAATATATATATATATATATATATATCTTATATATATATATATATATATATATATATAGTGACGTTGACTGGAATCCCCATTCACAAATAAAAGAAAAAATTAAGAATTCACATCCGAATCCCTATCACGTGATTGTCAAAAATATCCCATCAATGACATCACTAAAGCATGTTCTACTGTTATCGACATAAAAAAAAAATTAAAAATATTCCCGTTATTATACTATATTATAAAGTTTACATAATATTTTAAAATAAATATAATTACGAAATGTATACAATATAAGCTTTGAATTTTAAAAACAAAAATGGAATCTGTTCAGCATTTCCGGTGTCAGGAGATTTACTTGGTCCGGATCATTAAAGACTGGGTTTTGCGATAAATTTTGGAAAGCTAATCATCTTCGCGCACCGGTAATTGCTTCTCTAATGAAAGACGAGAACGAATTATGCAATCACTCAGTAAACAAAAAAGAAGATTAGGCTTAAGACAAAAGTCACGCAAGGAATAATTTTGCGTCTTCAGCTCACTCAATACTGATAAAGCTTATTACGCATACAATAGCGCGCGCGCACACACACACACACACACATATATATATATATATATAATATATATATATATATATATATATATATATATATATATATATATATATATATTATATATATATATATATATATATATATATATATATATATATATATATATATATATATATATATATGGCTGAAAATCGTAATAAAATAATATATCTAAGAAAGATTTAACATCCTAACTTATTTTGGGTGGTGTATAAGGCTGTTGCAGAACTCCTATTGCAATTTTCTTTTACCATTAGAAATTTGTTATTATTTGATCAAAATAATTTATTACTTTGAATGAAGCAAAAATTTAAAAGATGTTTAAATCATTTACTTTATTCTCAAAACTGTTTTAAAAATTTTTTTCCTTCATTTGTTATCAACTATTTCATTCCTCCCTATTCCACTTCTTAGTTCTGTATTTAAAATTATCGGCTTTGTTATTCCTTTTCAATTTCTCTATCTTTGTTTATCGCGAATTATTTCCGTCAATGATACATATCGTCGTTTGAAAGGAAAAAAGGTCATAAGCGACAGTTTTGGTGAAATTAAGCTTTTAGTGCCACTAAAACAGAATGTTTCTGCCGAATCGAATTTGATATATGTTTGAGCTTTCTAACACGATTTTTTAGCCCCTTAAATTAACCATGAAAGAGAAAAATAAATGAAATCATAATTTTTACTAAACAAACTTTTTTAGCAAAATTTTAAACTATTGTTTCGAGTATATTAAAAGGAAAAAAAAAAGAATAAAGTAAAAACGCAAAACAAATCTTATAAATTGAAATACCAGTTGACCCTTTTATAAAAAGGTATTTCAACAATAGTGGGGATTATTCAAAAATATTTCATTCTCTTTTAAATCGTTCCACTTCAAAATTACTAAACTGTCGCTTATGACCTTTTGCCTTTCAAGCGACGATATATAGTTTCCAGTTACCCATTTTATATATTGACACAATTATTAAACTTGAATATAGATGTAACACAGATTTAAGGATAATAAGTTGTTCATTTTCATGTATCCTATCAAACAATGTGAATTCTTTAAAAAAAACAGGTCCAACTACA
>JABUQX010060814.1:0-55000 GCA_015478945.1 Trachelipus rathkii | reverse complement strand
TTTCAAATTGACATTATAGTCTTAATTTATAAGGAATGCTAGAAAAATTTGCAGATCTTATGTAGATAATTCGAACCTGCAACATCAAATTTGTAAAACCCAAATAATTACCAATTCAAATTTAGCATCATTGAGCATGTTTAATTCCACTGTCCGGGGTATCACTTTCTTTACTACTACTTACAAGTGGAGGCCTAGAGAAATAAGCGGGGGGGGGGGGGCTGTAAATTCAAAAAAAATGTAATAGAAAATAATAATAATAATAATAATAATAATAATAATAATAATAATAATAATAATAATAATAATAATAATAATAATAATAATAATAATAATAATAATTTTCAATTTCAAATTCAAAAGCTTTATTCAGAGAAGAAAAATTACATTATTTACATAGTCCAATATTTTACAACTTCATTATAGCAATTAATTATAATAACATAAAATAATTTCCCTAGTATCTGAAATGGGTCTACTAATTGCAACACAGTGTCGTGTCCTTTGAGACTCGAAATATAATTAATAACAACTATAAAAAATTATTTCATATTAATAATAATAATAATACTCAAATATAAATTTAATAATAATATTAATATTGATGATTTTATAATAATAGTAATAATAATAATAATAATTAATAATAATAATAAATCATAGCATACAATAATATTATAATAACTAATAGATTATTAATAAACAGATAGATAGTAATAATAAAAATCAGTTATATTACTAGTAATAGTATCCATACAATCATTCCATACAGTAATCCAACTCCTAAAAATATTTCACAATACTAAATACGACAGTAATAATAATAATAATAATAATAATAATAATAATAATAATAATAATAATAATAATAATAATAAATAATAATAATCAATAATAACTAATCATAAAATAAATAATAATAATAATAATAATAATAATAATAATAATAATAATAATAATAATAATAATAATAATAATAATAATAATAATAATAATAATAATAATAATAATTATTATTATTATTATTATTATTATTATTATTATTATTATTATTATTATTATTATTATTATTATTATTATTATTATTATTATTATTATAATATAATAATAATAATAAGTTAGAATAATAATCATAATATTATTAATATAATAATAATAATAATAATTAATAATAATAATTAATAATAATAATAATCATAATCATAATCATAATCATAATCATAATCATAATCATAATAATAATAATAATAATAATAATAATAATAATAATAACGATAATTATTAAAATTTAGAATAATATATTAATATAATATAATAAATAATAATAATTAATAATAATAATAATAATAATAATAATAATGTGAGATTTACAAGCCTTTTCCAATTTCCTAAAGGTATCAACCGCTTCATGATTGATTTTTTTAAGGACTATTCTAGAATAAAATAGAACAACCGCTTTCTGAACTTTTAATCTAATATTTCGCCAGGCCACTTCAGGCATCATCGGAGACGAGTTCAAGACTAATTTAACAATTGATGAAACAAAATAAATGTTATTTAAATATAAATGTGAAGTAACAAATTAAAGTTTTATAACTAACGTAAATCTAAGATCCTTAAATAATAAATATATCAATAGCCAAACCTAAAAAATGTTCAAAAAAATTTCCATTTCATTGTATTTGATGTTGATAATCGGCTTGTGCTTTTTTATTAAGAGAGACTCAGCCAACCTCAATTCAAAGAAATTTCCAGCTCGGTGTAAGATGTCAAAATTAGAAATGTCGAGATTGGGTTTGGGAGTTCCATGTTCGTTCTTCAAGTGTTCAAAGATCTTACTGGGCCTGTATCTATGTTGTGAGACGCGGAGTTTGAGAGAATTAGTAGTATACCCGATGTAAGAGGCATTACAGCCATCTTTATTACAGTTAAATTGGTATACTATTACTACATGATTCCCATTCTCCTTAGTCCCACTAGCTCTTTCAGAAAACATAGAAGAAAGTTTCAATGGCTTGTAGTAACATCTAAGTTTTATTAAATCATTGAAATGGAAAAATTTTTGAAAATTTTTTAGGTTTGGCTATTGATATATTTATTATTTAAGGATCTTAGATTTACATTAGTTATAAAACTTTAATTTGTTCTTAACATTTATATTTAAATAACATTTATTTTGTTTCATCAATTGTTAAATTAGTTTTGAACTCGTCTCCGATGATGCCTGAAGTGGCCAGGCGAAATATTAGATTAAAAGTTCAGAAAGCGGTTGTTCTATTTTATTCTAGAATAGTCCTTAAAAAAATCAATCATGAAGCGGTTGATACCTTTAGGAAATTGGAAAAGGCTTGTAAATCTCACATTAAATTAGAAGCTGATATAAAATTTCAATAATAATAATAATAATAATAATAATAATATTAATAATAATAATAATAATAATAATAATAATAATAAAACTAATAATAATAATAATAATAATAATAATAATAATAATAATACTGATAATAATCATAATAACTAATAATAATAATAATAATAATAATAATAATAATAATAATAATAATAATAATAATAATAATAATAATAATAATAATAATAATAATAATAATAATAATAATAATAATAATAATATAATAATTAATAATAATAATAATAATAATAATAATAATAATAATAATAATAATAATAATAAAAATAATAATAATAATAATACTTAGTGCCAGCAAAAGCACATATTCTGTTGTTGGTATTAAAAAATATTAGTCTTATTATGAATCTTAATATTATTGTTGTTATTATCATATTTATAGATTTGCATATCCCCAAATTTTGGCTCTAGAGTATTCACTGACTACTACTACCAATAATAATAATAATAATAATAATAATAATAATAATAATAATAATAATAATAATAGATAATAATTAATAATAATAATAATAATAATAATAATAATAATAATAATAATAATTTTCAATTTCAATTTCAAAAGCTTTATTCAGAGAAGAAAAATAAAATTATTTACATCGTCCAATATTTTACAACTTCATTATAGCAATTAATTATAATAACATAAAATAATTTCCCTAGCTTATTCTGCAATGGATCTACTATATTGCCCAACCAGAGTCGTTGTCTTTGAGACCCGAAATATAATTAATAACAATATAAATAATAATAATGCACTTAATGATATTCTTAATAATATGAATTTTATGTAATAATAATAATAATAATTAATAATAATAATAATAACAATAAGAATAATCTGATTAAGTGATATTTGATAATGATAATTAATAATAATATAAAATAAAAATAATAATAATAATAATAATAATAATAATAATAATAATAATAATAATAATAATAATAATAATAATAATAATAATAATAATAATAATAATAATAATAATAATAATAATATTAATAAACCAATAACGCACGCAATGGTTTTGTCCCTTGGGACTGTGAGAAATGCATGTTTTCGGGCACTGAGGAAATGACCCGAGCTCCTTCCTTACTAATAAAGTTCTCCAAATATACATGTAATAATTTTTAAGGAATCATTAGGCTTCTAAAATTGCATTAGCTTTCTGATGACTTTTCTTTCTCTCTCTATTTATCATGAGTCAATTCTATTTGCAATCTAAATTACAGTCAGAACAAGATTAAAATGCATATGTCACGACACGCCATATATATATATATATATATATATATATATATATTATATTATATATATATATATATATATATATATATATATATATATTATATAATATATATATATATATATATATATATATATACTATTATATATATATATATATATATAATCATATATTATATATAATATATATATATATATTATATATACATATATATATATATAAATATATATTATATATATATATATATATATAGTATATAATATATATATATATATATATATATATATATAATATATGATATATATAATATATATATATATATGCAATTATTAAATGTGGATGTGTAAAATATTAAAATGTATTACTTGTTTTATAGTTGTTTGATTAATTTTTTTGGATATTTTGACTAAGAAATATTATTATTTTTTTTAATTTCATATATATATATATATATATTATATATATATATATTATATTATATAATATATATATATATATATATATATATATATATATATAATATATATATATATATATATATATATATATATAACCCCTCACAAAACCTCGCCATGCCCTCCTATTATGCACCTTTCTTCTCGCCTCTGCCAAAGTCACATTCCTTTCCTTCAGTCATTCATTCCTTTACGGACTAAATCCACTTTTTCTTCGGTCCCCCAGCCGGTCGACTCCCAGCACACTCGCCACAATACATCCGCTTGACCAACCCACTCTCATTCACCCTTTTCATATAACCAAACCATATCAATACACTCTCGTTTATACTCACTATCACTTTCACGTTCATTCCTCATTTTAACAGTTTTTCTCACACCTAACAAGCCCCTAAAATTAGCCATCTGAATACATTGTACCTTAGATATATACCTCTTTTTTCACGGCATAGTTTCACTACTATACATTAACACCGGTAACAACATACCCTCATGCAAAACACTATTGCACTCAAGATTTAGTCCCTTTGTTTACACCAAGGCTTTAATTGCACGCGCCACCTTCCTACTATAAACAACTTTCCTACTATACTGTGCATCATCTGTTCCCTTTTCATCCAACACATAACCTAAATATTTAAATTCAGATTTTTGTTCCTATTGTTCACCATCCAACATGATTTCACAATGCAGACTCACCTCACTCACTACCATCACCTTACTCTTTCTTCTCTACATTTACTTTCAAACACCTCATTTTGCACACTCTGACAAACTCCTCTACCAATCCTCTCAAACTTTCTTCAGATTCGCCACGCAAAACCAAATTATCAGTGTACAATAAGCAGTGCACAACCCACTCTCTTCCATTCTCCATCAGTCTAACAACTTCCTCTTCCCCTACCTGCCCTATCTCTAATTCTTTCATCATCCCATCCATATACAAATTAAAAAATTAAATAGCCAAGGAGACATAACACATCTCTGCCTCACTCCACTATTATTACTAAAACATTCACTTTCAACTTGATTTATTCTTACACATGCTTCACTGTCGACATACATACTTTTGATTCCATTCAGAAGCCTACCCAGTTGCTAGCTCTGCTTAGTGGCGTTAATGATCCTTGTATAGAGTATGAATCACATATTTGAGGTGGTTCCTAACATATTGCTCTCCTTGATAAAGTGTATCCTAGGGCTTATCGGCTGGATAACTCTCCTACACTCACCAACTCACTCCAATCTTTCTAGTCGTCAAACTGTTGCATCACTCTCCTTATTCTATTATTATTATCATTTACATTGCTCCATTGAATTTTTCAGTCATGTATTTCCTTCCTTCTTTGAGGAGAGTCCCTGAGACTAGTATTTCAGACAATCTCATCCTTACTCCTTTCAACTCTCTCACACAGACTTAACCACTATGCTCAATCTTACATGCACTACACTGGTAAATTCTGGGAGACACTCCATTTAACTATTTTTAAAACTTAAACTTAACTTGATTTGCACAAATTCAAGCGCTGCGTATCAGAGTATGTCAGGCTTTAATTTGACCCTGGTTTCCAATTTTTCAAAAACTCCGATGGAATTTGGTAAACCATTGGCCTTTACCCACTGGAGGATATATATATTTATATATATACCCTATATATATTATATTATAGAATATATTATTAATATTAATATATACTATATATACTACTCGATATACTAATATATATAGGCTATATATTATATATATATTTAATATATGGACAAAAAAAAATTTCATACTATTAACACATTGTTTTCTAAATCAGTAATTTGAAATTATGAAAAAATATAAATGATAATAATGATGTACTGTTAATTTGCAAATAGTTAAAATGTTTGGGAAAGATAAACTGTTAGAAGACTCACATCTCCTCTCCCTCTCAAATCGAAATTGCGAACTCTAATGCCCTAAAAACTGCATATCCGTCGCTTAACATTTTAATTAGCCAGCTTTGAACTCAAAGAAAAGATAATTAAAAGTTAAAATAATAGTTTTGTTATTGTTATCGCATCTCTTGATGTTAAAATTTTTAAATTGAAGTCTTACACAATGTTATCCTTTCATAATTTTACTATCTAAGTATAATTAGGACTATAGTATTTGCTTTCATTTAGAGCACTTACTTTTATTAGAAAAAGCAAAAAAAAAAATGTTTGTTTAAACCAAACTAATCTCTAGTCTAGTCTACAGTAATTTGTTACTCTATAATTATATACTTCCATAATCATATATATATATATATATATATACATATAAAATTATATAATATAATATCATATGATATATATTATATATATATATTTTTAAAGTTCACAACTCACGGGCAAAGCCCTAACAAGGAGGGAACTCTAGGTAATTCTACCTAGGGTCCGAACTAGGATTCGAACCCGGCCGTTGCCATGCGACTCGTCACTCTACGTTGTGTGCACGTGGTAGCGGCATATATATATTATATATCATATATATATAATAATATATATATATATATATATTAATATATATATATATAATATATTATATTAATAAGATATATATATATATATATATATAATATACTACTATATATAATATAGATATAAATATATATATATTAATATATATATAAAAATATAAAGTAAAAAAATTGTAAACAAAACTAATTTTATATACAATATATATACTATTACAGTATTTATATAATTATATATATATATATATATATACTATTGTAAACAGTAAAGAAAGAAATTTACGTTCTTTTAAGGTTTCAAAATTTGTTATATTTGGTTCATAAAAAGGGCTCTAAAGTCGTTTTTATTAAAGGCGTTTCCCACGAGCGAACCAAATGAATTAAAAATGAAAAATACGAGAATGAAATCTTCTTTCGTAATCCTTTGAGAAAATGTCGTCGTAATGTCTAAAAGGAAGAAAATCTTAACATTTTAACAGGATTCTTTCACACACGTGAACTGTTACACAACAATATACAAAAGTTCAGCTTTAAAACAAAAATAATAAGAGTTTCATTCAGATGACAAAGAGTTTAAGAACTTAAATTAAACAATTAATCCTTAAAGATATGCCATTTACGTATTGAGTCGTTAAATGAATTATATACGCTTTTATAAAACCTATAAACTTTGAACTGGGTCAACTGGCTTCAAAGCGTATGGAATATATATTGTTCTAAATTAAAACTCTCTCTCTCTCTCTCTCTCTCTCTCTCTCCTCTCTCTCTCTCTCTCTCTCTCTCTCTATATACTCTCTCTCTCTTCTTCTCTCTCTCTCTCTCTCTCTCTCTCTCTCTCTCTCTCTCTCTCTCTCTCTCTCTCTCTCTCTCTCTCTCTCTCTTATAAGCAAAGGAGAAAAAATTCTAAAAGAAATGTAAGGGATTATATTTGTTTGTAAACATTTTCCTCCATTCATTTTATTTATTCTCCACAACCGACAACTGCAGCCGCATAGCCGCATCCATCTACTCCACTACACCGCGACAGCGACACACCAATCTATACCGCTCTCAGACTGGTATCACACCCAAAGCGGCCTACCCAGACGGCCCATACCACGGCGACACCCATTGTTTGTAAACATTTTCACTCCATTCATTTTATTTATTCTCCATTCATCCTATTTCTAAAATGTCTCATATTTTCTGTATTTATTTTAGCTCTGGTGAATGCGCTTACAATTTGTGTGGCGACACTTCACAATAAAGAAAGGCTTATATATATATATATATATATATATATCATATATACAATATATACAATTATATATAATACTAATATATATATAATAATGCAAATATATAGCCTATAATATATATATATATATTAACTACTACATATATATTAATATATTATATATATTATATATAAAATATATATATATATACTATATAATATAATAATATTATATATAATAATATATATATATATTATATATATATATATAAATATAATTATATAATATATATATATATATAATATATATATATATATATAATAATTAATCTTAAGTTGATATGACTAGTCATTTATCAGAGCTACGCGAAAGGAAGCATGGTACTGACGCATTGGCACCATGAGTCAGTGCCTTTTAACAACCCCCTCCCCCCCCCAACTTCGCCCTCGCCTCTCCCTTATTAAAAGGGGGATACGACATCCCTCGGACTACATGGTTAGAGCAGAGAATATATCTTTAGAGAATTTATTTTTCAGACTGTCTGACACTAACTTGCTTATAATAATAATAATAAAATATAATAATAACTAATAATAACTATAATAAGAATATATAATATAATAATAATATAATAATAATAATAATAATAATAATAATAATAATAATAATAATAATAATAATAATAATAATAATAATAATAATAATAATAATAATAATAATAATAATAATAATAATAATAAGAATACATAATAATAGATAATAAATAAAATAGATATAATAATAATAACCTACACATTATTATCTATTATTATATATATTATTATTATTATTATTATTATATTATTATTATTATTATTATTATTATTATTATTATTAGTTATTATTATTATCTATATGCTATTAAATAAAACCCCATTTTTTGTTTGATGTCCATTTGTGCGGAGAGAAAGAGGTATAAATATATTGAGTAAAAACGCGAAAAAAATGCGAAGTTTAAGAAGTATTAACTACTTATATTATATAACTTATATATTATATATATATAATATTTATAATATATAATATAATATATATATATATTATAGTATATATAACAAAAGTATAATTTATAATATATATATAATATATACTCTATATATATATAATCATTATCCACCTCCTTTCCCCAGATTGGGGGTGCGTTGCATGCACCTGAAACAGAAAAGTAGTAGGAGAATATGACGCAAGTCGAAAAGAAAGTCCTTACCGTCCCTTATACCCTTAAGTGATAACTCGCCGCAGTCAGAAAAATCCATCCAGGGGACCTGCGTCTGACCCTCATGTGTATTCGTCATTGTAGATTCATCCGTGGGCCAGGCCCACAACCATACCCCCTGACAAAAACCCACAAAACTCCCGTCATTCACTCCTATTTACGCCACCTTCTCTTCTCCTCTGCAAGCTCACATTTTTCTCCTGTAAGGCATTCCTTTAACTGACTCCAATCCACTTTTTCTTCGGTCTCCCAGCCGGTCGATTATTACCATCATACCCACCACTATACATCCACTTAACCAGCCGACTCATCCATCCTTTCCATATGACCAAACCATCTCAATATACTCTCCGTTTATTCTCTCATTTACTCTCCCCTTCTTCACCCCACACAACTCCCTTTACATGCTTTATTCTCTCATTTATCCAATTCTTCACACCACACAACTAACACACCCCTTAAATTGTCCATCTAAACACAGTTTGTACTTTAGCAATCCTATATTCTCTTATTCAAACCATAGTCAACTACTAATTACCATAAACACTGGGAATCAACATACCTCATGCAAAACCCTAGCGCACTCAAAGACTTAGTCCTCTTGCATAACATCCACCAGGATTTAATTGCACCAACCACCTTCCTAACATTCACAAACTCGTTTCTATTACACTCTGCATACATATATCCTAAATATTAACCTCAGAATTGTTCTCAAGTTAGAGATTTCTACACCCACTCTCTACAAACTTGGCACCTACAGCTACCAACTTACCCAACTTCATACCTCCCTCCTCACCTACCACATTTATTCTTCTCTCCCCAAACAACTTATCCCCGACACCACCAATACACTCCTCCTCCAACACTCTCTTCTCAGATATGTCCGGCGCCACACGAAAAACAAAAATATCGCACAAATACTAATAAAGTAGACGCAACCTCTAACTCTCTCGGATTATTCCTCCTCTCCATCATGTGACTACACTTTCCACTGCCACCCCTACCTCTAATTTCATAACCCCATCAATACAAAAATTGTATATAACTATAATATAATAATATTAATAATAATATATATATATATATTATAGTATATTAATATATATATATATTTAATAGATATAATATACTATAATATATAATATATAAGATAGATAATATATATATTGCAGAAGATAGTTCCACAGTTCCTCTTAATGTATTTATCTATCTACATACTATTAAAATAATACTTGCCATTTTTTTTACTTCCTCGTCTAATTACGTTTCATATATTGGTCCAAATTTGCCTCGTAATATAAACACAGTTCATATCCTTTTCGTTCCAATTCGGAGGACGTGTGCCCAACGAACTGTAGGTAATCCTGAACGCTTGCGTTCGGGAGGAGCGCAGTGCAGTGACTTCTTATTTATTATTATTATTATTATTATTATTATTATTATTATTATTATTATTATTATTATTATTATTATTATTATTATTATTATTATTATTATTATTATTATATAATGATTTTAAAATACTCACAATTTTTTAAATTGAATAAATGCGTTTATTATAATAAATGAATGTTATTTGCATATTGTAGTTAAATTTATGTATTAAATAAAATAAAAAAAGAACACCAGCAAGAAGAATAAGAAAAAAGAAATATAGTAGTAGTAGTAGTAGTGTAAATAACTTTAGCAGAAGTTACATAGTAGTAGTAGTAGGGTAAATAACCAGAGCAGGAGTTACATAGTAGTAGTAGTAGTAGTAGTAGTAGATAGTATAGTCCAGCTAGTAGTAGTATAGTAGTAGTAGTAGTAGTATTTTTAAAGATTTTTTAAAACTTTCTATTCCCTTTAAAAGAGGACTCAAGACCCTCAAAATGAAACATAAACAAAAACCCATTCAAGCTTGAGGCTTAGTGCAACGAGTAACATAAATAAATATTTTTAAGTGTTTATATTATAACTCAAGATATATATATATATATATATATATATATATATATATATATAAATATTTGTATATCATATAACATATAATATATTATATATATATATATATATATATATATATTATAATATAATATTATAATATATATATATATCTTATATAATACTATATATAATACTTACTATATATTATATATATATATACATATCTCTAGTATATAGATAAACATTTACTACTACCTATAAATATTAAGTTCCGCGTTTGTACAGCAATCCCCAGACACTCTTAATCCTCAAGCTACTGCGTCAGACCCAATCCGATACAAAAAACGTCTTCCAGCGCTAGAATCTTCCGGTATAAGCGAATTTCATCTCTATTCTTTCCTTACCTTTATCTCTATCCTAAAAATTCATCCAAAGGCTCATGTTGAATATATTGGTGAAACAATGAAATAATACTTTTTACAACAATATTTTCCACCTAATACTCGTACATCCTATTTATGTCAACAAACGCAAGTGTTCAAAAAAACATGTTGAAACTCAATATTTCACCTCAGTATATTACGGCCTCCACCTATTACATATTTAAAGTTAAAAGAATTTTCTTTTACTAAAATATCCTCTCCAAATACTTATCCCCAAACCATCTCTTTTCAAAATACTCGTAGTTTTATGAATCGAAATATTTTCCCTCATGCATCCTCAAATTCAAAGAGTTTCTTGAAACCATTACTATACTATATATTCACGTACTCAGTAACAGAAGCTATATATAATATATATAATATATATAAGGCTATATATATACTATATAATATATAAATATATATATATATATACTATATATATAGCATAATATATATATATATATAACTTATATTATAATATATTATATATATATATAATATAATAGATATATATATTACTCTGACGATAAAAATATATATATAGTATATGGCATGCCCAACGCATTGTTCAGAGATGAATAAAACATAAGTTGCACAAATGATTCCCTTTTGTTACGTTCTATTTGAGTTAGGTTATACGTCAATTTATGACCCCCTTTGCTCATTCCTGACTCCTCATCCTTTAGCTGGTCTCTATTTATTTCAACATATTCCAATTCACATTTACTTCTCATGTTGGAATCACTAAAAATAAAAACTCCATCCTTCTCTTAATTAAGATATCTCTTCCTTTCCTTTATCTGTACCTTCCAGTCAATACTAATATATAAGTATATCAGTATACACCTTTTCTTATAAGATATATATATATACTTATATATATTATATATACTAAATACTATATAATATAATAATAATAATAACCTATAACGGCATTATTCATATATATGATACCTATATATATATACTCACATATTATATCATCTATCGATAATAATAGATAGTAATCTATATAATTTATATCAACTATAAGAAATATAATATATAGTATATAACGTAAATATAATATATAATATAGTAAATCTAGACATATACGTATCCTTATACTACATAATATAATATATATAGATAATAATATAATATAATATATCTAAGCAACGTTCCATTCAGATATCTAACTCTATAGAAAATGGAAAATTAAACATTCGTTACTTTAACATCCGAATTTATTGTAGCAAATTCTTTTCCTTACTGCAACAATTAGATAAAATAATGCAAGCTAGTAAATTTATGTAGTATCTCTTTTCATTTATTCAAATAAATTCACCACACACCTACACACACGATACCATACATACATAACGTACATACAATACCATTACATACATACATAACATACATATCATACATAACATACATACATACAGCTACATACATACATACATACAGACATACTACACAACACCACGACACCCACACACCATCAGCACACATATATACTATATAATATATATATATCACGCTAGTCGACATAGCCTACCAACAAAATCCTTACTATAGATCCCATAACATTACTAATATATGATATATCGATATTATAGAATATGATTATATAAATATATATTATATCATATATATAATATATTATATAATATATATATACATACCTAGCGTAGACCACTAGTATATACGATATATATTAGATGGGACGATTTAGATCTCTCTCTAGTGTTTGTATAGCTAAACCAGCATTTTCCAGCAGGTATTCCAGAACCCGTAGATTTTATCTGGAAAATCTGAGCTGGTTAATATTTGATTAATATCCTTTTCAGAACTGTTTCATGGAGCACTAGAATTTTTTTAAACCGTTATGCATTTTTATTTCGGAGTCGGAAGCCGGAGCCGGAGCCGGAGCCGGAGCCTTCGATGAAGCCGTGTCTTCCCACTGAGTCCGCATTTTCGGTGCTTGAGGTGCATCCATCTACTGGGTTTTGGGGTTGAGGAACCCGTTATGAAGGTTTGGGAACCGGTCAAAACCAAGTCATAGCCGACATGCTTGTAAATTCCCGTTTTAAATCGTCCATTTTGTGCTTGATGGTGTCCAATTATGGGTTTTATGCGCTCTGCCACGACCGCTCGGGGAATCGTTTTTTTTAGCGGTACAAGTGAGGCCGTTGAACAGGAAATTTAAGTTAAATGCCGACATGACTTGGAATTTCGTAAGGGATCTCAATTTAATGCTTAAGTGCCATCTATGATTATGTGGCCGGTAGGAATCCCGTTTATGGAGGGCTCGTATGTGAGGCGTTTGAACAGGGAATTCAAGTCAAATGCCGACAATGACTTGGTTATGAAATTCGTAGGTTCTACAGATCTTTCTGATCGGGAGTGTCAATCTATGGTTTTGTACGCATGGGAACCGTCCTTTTCCTGAGGGTTATCATGTGAAGCTGGCGTTTGGAACAAGGAAAATCAAGCTCAAATCGCGACATACCTATGCACTGGAAATTCTCAAGGGTCGTTAGATTTAGGACACTTAGGTGTCCATCTATGATATTTTTCGTGGGTCACGGGAACCGTTTATACTCGGTGACGTGACTGGTGAATAGGGAAGTCAATAACGCTCATGAATGCTGGCCAGACTTAGGCTGCGACATACTGCCTGACCTCTTCAGCTTGAAGGTCATCTTGGTCTTGGCCGCATCATCGCCGGTTTTTTCCGTAGGGTTCAGCCAGGATTGCGGATCGGTGACATAGGGAAGCTTTCTGGTCCAGACGAATCACTCGTCAAACCGTACAGCTCTTTCTAGACCTATTCTACACTAGAAATGTAACTACGAGCCTTCTAGCTCACTTTTGTCACGCACTGAGATCAATTAACAGGCGTTCCTAGGCGGTCTGGTGAGACTAATTTTGAGGCTCACGTTAGTGCCATATTTTGAGTTATAAAGAAGGTCTCTTCTTTAGAATAAGTCTTATAACCACACTTCTTAGGTCACCACTTCACATTTAGAATGAGTTTCAGTTGGACTTTCTTCTTCAAGACTTGGACCTCCCAAGATATGGGGACGTAACCTCGATTGTAGCACTGCTAAGGCAGTCACGTCCCCGTGCTCATCCCGGCAGAACGAGGTGCGCCTCCCCCAAAAATTCGAAAGTGTCCGGTAGAAGGGTTGAAAATTTGGATTACGCAAATCGAATTTCAGCGAGTCGGAGATCAGATTCTAGAAGATCGTGTCGTTACGGAATTCAGAGAAATTGACAACGGCACCGGTGCTGGAAGCCGGTGACAGGTGCCCTAGTTAGTAAACATCGTAATAATGAATACAAATAGCCATTACTGCTTCACATAACTGATTCTGTGTCTATCATGTTACTATCGTCAATGCATCCTGCAGTCTTGCAAAGCAATAACCCGTCTTTCTAAACATTCAAAGAATAAGCATTATATATTTCAGATTCTCATTTCCTTTTATAAATGCTAATAATATAATTTTATTCCTTAATACCATGCATATATTGATTGCTATTTTTTATGTTTTTATTTTACATTATACTTTGTGTTTAATTTCATTTTATAATTTTCGACGATTTCTTATTTTTTTATATTTTTTTTTTATTTTTTTTTCTAACTATTTGTCTATCTTTCAACATTTTCTTACTTTGTCGTTTAATAGCTTTTTCTACTTTATATGTTTTTTTTTTCTTCCTTAATTTTCTTACTCTTATTTAAATTTCTTTTCCAATCTTCATTTTTTTATAAGTCTATTAACACATTATGTGATCCTATTTTAATATGTCGTTTCCTTTAATTTTAACTTTTTTCTTTATATATAGTGTCATTTTGTTATATTAATTATTGGTTTATTTTGTTTTTTAAACATTTTGTTTTGACTAAAAAATTTATTCTTTCTGTTTATAACGTAAAAATTTGCAATTTTTACATACCTTAAAGCAGTAAACAGATAAAACAGTAAATCAAAACTACCCCATCCATAACTCCACATATACCCCATCCTTGATTCATGACTTGATCTATGATCTATGATCTATTGATTCAAGTTATAATTTTGTTATAACATTAACACCAAGCAAACCTTTATTTATCGTCTTTGTTTTCGTTTTCTTTAGAATATTTGTTTTACTAAAAAATTTAACTCTTTTTGTTTATAACTTAAAAAATTTACATGATTACATACCTTAAAGCAGTAATTCATAACTCTGCAGTAAGTCTCAAACTGCCATCCCCACCCCTTTCTGGATCTATTGATCTATTGACTATTGATCTTTGATCTATTGATTCCAAGTCATATTGTATAACATAACACTAAAACTTCTATTTATTGTGTTTTGCTTTCTCGTAAAACTTTTCGTCTTAAGTTACTACCTATACAAAATTTTTCTCTCTTTCTTGATGTATGTATAATCTTAACGAAAAAGGAACAATTGCATGACTTACATACCCTGTTAAGCAGTAAGCACTATACGCAAACTTAATCAGTAAAATCAAAACTCCCTCCATACCCTCATACCTCTCCAAGATCTATTGATCTACTTATCTATTGATCTATTGATCTATGATTAAGTTATTATTTTGTATAACATAACACAAAACTCTTTATTTATTTTTGTTTTGTTCTTTAAACTTTCGTTTTACTAAAAAAATTATGCCTTTTATGTTTATAACTTAAAAAAAATTTGTTTCATGTTACAGTACCTTTAAAAGCAGTAAATCAGAAATGCCAGTAGATCAAACTGCCCTCCATACCCTCAAACCCTCCAATGACTTATTTGATCTACTTATCTATTGAGTCTATCGAGCATTGATTCAAGTCAGATTCTTGTATAACATAAACACCACAAAGAACTTCTTTACTGTATTTTGTTTTGTTTCATTCATGCTATACTTTTCGTTTTTCACGCTAAAAAATATTATCTCCTGTTTATGATTTTATAACTTAAAATTTTCTCGCTCACTTTTCATGACCTTTAATAAGCCAGTTAAACTTCAGTAAAATCGCAGTTAAATCACAAACTACCCTCCATACCCACCTACCCACCCCACATGATCTATTGATCTATTGATCTAACTCTACCCTAAATCGTTAAATGAGCTCTATAACATGAACCACAAAAACTTTATTTATTTTTGTTTTGGTTTTCTTTATAAATAATGTTGTTTTTACTTAAGAAAAATTATTCTTTAGTTTTAAGCTTAAAAAATTTGCATATTACAGTACCTTAAAGCAATAAATCAGTGAATCAGTAAATCAAACAACCCTCCATACCCACATACCCATCCTATAGTCTATTGATCTATTGATTCTAATTGATCTATCGATGCATTGATATTCGAAGCCATACATCTTCGGTTATAAACATAAGCACAAAAACTCCTATAAACCTTATGTGTGTTTTGTTTCTTTAACTTTTCGTTTTTTACTAAAAAAGATTTATTTCGACTTTTATGTATAACTTAAAATTTGGGCATTTTTTACATTACCTTAAAGCCAGTAATCAGTAAATCAGTAAATCAAACGTACCTTCATCACCAATACCCATCCAAGATCTATTACTCTATTGATCTATTGATCTATTGATTCAAGGTCAGATTTTGAATGGATAACATAATATCACAAAAACAATGAATATATTTTAGTTTTTAATATTTTTGTTTCCTTTTTTAAAATTAGGAAAAATTTTTCTTTTTATTCTGTAACAGGTTAATTGTATCATGCTTTCAATCTCTTCATCCTTCTACCTTGAAATAAGCATTCTGGAAAATGCTTAAAGTAAAAATATAATAAAATAATAAGTAAAAAATAAATAATTTAAATAAGTTTGAATTAAAATTTAAAAAATGAATTGTAATAAAAAAACGTAAATGTTTTTTTTTTTTTATTTCGTTTCTTTTTTTTCTATTGTTTCTTGATTTTATATTTTAAAATCCAACCCCATTTTCAGAATAGTAAAGTGTTTTTTATGAGAATAAAAATACTTATAAAAAATATGAAAGTTAATGTGAAAATATGTTTTCTGTTTTAAATTACGTATTTCTATTTTTGTTTTTTTTTCATTATGGAACAGGAAAGGTAGTTTGCTTTAGGCCTCATTTATTTGGCATTTTAGACATCCTGTAATATATAACTAAATAATGATTGAGTATATTTGACATTATACTTTATATTGAATTTTTTATTATATTTGGTATCTGATTTATTAAAAAAAGCTAGTGTTTAGAGGTAATTATATATAATTATATATATTAATATACTATTATATATATACTATAATAATATCTAGAAATATATATATATATATATTAAGTATATATATATATATATATATCTATATATATATATATATATATATATATATATATATTCAGGCAAATTTCATTTTTAATTAAAAAAGGAAAATATTCATGTATTTGTATATATTTAAAGGTGCTGGGAGACTTTACGTGCAAGTAATCATTGACGAAAAGCAACCATGTAAAAAATTCAACCAATCACGGTCAAAACGAATGCCATTTTACACAATGGTTTTTGAAAATGATCAGTTTGTATTATCATCAGTTTGAACGGTGGGAAAGTTGTAAGATGAATAAATAATTCCTTTTCTCTGGTAACAAAATTTTAACTGATTAAAATAGTTTATATAGCAAATAATTTCGTTGATCAAAATATTTAGCTTAAAAGACAATAATTGCTTAACGCCAATGTCTATTTTATTAATATTATAACTAATCTTTTGAAGATTTGTTTAAGAAGGCATTCTAAAGAGTTCATGGAAGATAAAGAAGCATTGGATGGCGATCCTTTTGCAAGTTGATTGTACGTAATAATGTCAACTGCTTTAACATTTATCGTTAAACATCTTCCAATTGACCAAGAAAGGATTGCTTATAACTTAAGGTATGTTTTTATACGATCATTGCTTGTACGATAAATAGAGATATAATTATAATTTAGGCCTTATTATCCCAGCACTTTAATCCCAGCTAAAAAAAAATAAAGGTCAATACAAATAATATATTTATTAGATTTATCATACAACCTCTTGTTATATATTTCAATAAATTTATAAAAAATTTAAGTCAAAGAAATTATAAAAAATCTAATTTAATAAAAACAATTTAAATATTTTCTATATAAAAGACTTTATATTATTTTTTCCTATTTAGCGGTGTGGAAGAAATCGGGATGAATGGAAAACTGAGTCGCCTTCTCAATGAAGTTCTGTCTTTATGTCAAAATCTTGAACATCGAGGAAGAAACATTTATGTTTCAATTTGGTCTGTTAAAGGATTAATATAGAAGCTACATTTATTAATTAAAATATATATATATAATTTCTGTTCAACGTGTTTTGGGTGTCACAGGTTGACTTTATTTCGCTACATACACACATGCATGCAAGCCTATATATACGATATATATAATAATGTATATAATTATATTATATAATTATTATATATATATATATCTATATACTATATATATAATATATATATATATATAATATAAGATATTATATATAGTATAATATAAATATAATGATAGTATATATAGAGATATATATATATATCACTGGATTTTGTAGCACTGTTTACTAAGAATTTATCTTAATGCTACGATAAGTCTGTAAGACTGTTATTTCCAAAGACAATACATAGTGGAGCTTTCAATGTGATGTAATTTTACAAACTTTCTTGTTAGAAAAATATTTACCTATGGATTCTATACGTTCAATTAATTTAACTTTGTTTGTACGAGAAACTCCAAATAATAATTAATTACTAGCATGATTACATGGCGATATTAGCCCAATGATGCTCAATGTTTAATTTAGATGGATTTGATCGGGGGCTTAGATTTGCGAAAGCAGAACTGTGGAATCTTTCTTGTTATATTTCTTTGTTGACGAAACACTGTCTCTATCGGAGAAGGAAACTTTTTCATTATAGATATTATTCAACTAATTTATATTTATTATTTATTATATATTTATTATTATTATTTAGTATTATTATTATTCCATTATTATTATTATTAATATTACTTTATATTATTGTTATGTATTTGTTATTGTTATTATTCATTTATTATTATTATTTATTATTATATTTTTATTATATTATTATTATTATTATTATTATATATACATTATTATATTATTATATTATTATTATATTAATTATTATATTATTATTAGTAAATTTTTTTAATTATTATTTATTATTATTATTTTCCGATAGTAGTAACATTATTATTACTAGATGGTACAGAAGACGATTTTTCGATACCCTGAAAACTTTGTAGAGAAAAAACTTAAGCTTCTTTTAACTTTTCATGAATAGAACTCTGAGAAATTTTCCTTCAAAAATAAAAATCTTTTTGTCTTTCAAAACGTGTTCATCATCCATCTTTTTCATTATCTGCGTCACAGTTTTTTACTTCTCATTTCTCTCATTCTTCGTGTAATTTTTTTTTTTAATAAAAACAATTATTTTCAAGAGAAAAGTTTGAAACAAGAAAAATTCTCTGAAGTTTAAAATAGATTGTTTAATCTTTATTATTATTTTTTTTCTTTTTGTTTTTGTTTCTTTAGATTGGGATATTAAAGATACATAATCTTTAAATATGCATATTAATTATTAACCATCCTATATTGAAAAATATAATGGTTGGAAAGAAAGTAAACATTGTTGACTTAAAAATTAAATAAGCTTATTCTATAACCAAGCAGAAAATATGATGCAAAATTTTATACGCAATTCTCCAATGTATTTTTTAGTTTCTTATTATAATATTTATTTTTATATTCCAATCTCTTTAAGTTTCTTATTATAATATATATTTTATTTCTCCTACCCTAAATGCTCTTTGCATTCTCCTATGTCTTTTTATTTTCATATTATAATATATATTCTCATATCTCTTTTAGTTTCCCACTATAATATTTCTTTTTATTTTCCCATCTGATTTAATTCAACCTTTATAATATTTATATTTATTTTCCTATTTCATTTAATTTTCCTATTTGTAGTATTTCTTTTTTTCTCCGAGCTCTTTTTAGTTTATTATTACAATATTTCCTTTTAATCTATTCAATTTTCTATTTTTCTATTTATACAACATTTATTATTCTCCAATCTCTTTTTATTCTGTTATTATAATATTTCTTTTTATTCTCGTATGCGAACTTTTATAATAAAACGAATAGCTTTTAATCTCCTATTATAATATTTCCTTTTATTCTCCCATCTCTTTTATTTATCCTATTATAACACTTCTTTTCATTATTTGCATCTCTTTTTAGTCTCTAATTCTCACAAAATTACTTTTATAGTCATGTTATAATAATATTCTCAAATTCTCCAACGAATCATTTTATTCGTATGTAGTTATTTATTTCATTATGTAAAATGCTGCAAAAATTAATATAATTATGATACGAAAATTTAGATTTGATTTTTAAAATTAGGAATAATTAATTATTTTTTTCTTCTCTAAAACAGGTATAAAATGTATCATCATTTAGTTCGTCTCATTGTTTTGACGATGCCGTCCGTGGTGCATCGGTTAAACGATCGAATCGCTGTAAGAAAGGGCAGAGTTCGATCTCTCATACGGATGCTGGGTAGCAATTACCTAGAATAGGGCAATGCCCGTTATCTGTAAACTTATATATATATATATAGTATAATATATCATATATATTCATGCGCGTTTTATATTATAAATATTATTATAATATATATATAATAATATTATATAATATCAGAGGCCGACTCCTTACACTTGGTGCTAGCTAGGCGTTACGACGCGAATATTAACATTAAGAAACCGATCAATCCTACACAATAACATAACTGCACATTAAAACTTCTCTTTTATTTTATTTTTTATTTTTATTTGTTTTATTGCAAAAAATTGCTCAAACTCTAATAAAAATACGACATATTCACTAGAAAATTATTATGTGAAAATTGAAACAAAAAAGATAAGAATAACCGTATAACATTGAATGCTATTTTTTAATATGATTAAAAAAATGCGACTTTCGTGACCCAAACGAATAACGCGGAATTGGGAACGGCTGAGAATTATCCCTATAAAATAAGCTGTGTATATTGTAGCTTGTCATCTGATAGTTTTACTTTTTGATGTGTCATTCTCTTAAGTATAAGAACTTATTTATTCAAACGTATATGTATATTTATATAATAACTATATATAAATAATAATATATATATAATATATAATATAGTAATAAATATATAATATCCTATATAATACTATATATAATATATAATATAATATATTATTATAATATAAAATATATATATATATAATAATATATATATATATATAATACTATATATATATAGTATATGATACCCTATATATATTATTAATAATATTATATATATATATATAAAACTATACTAAACATATATATATATATAAATATAATATGGCTCCTGTCCGGCATTTAATTTTGATTTACTTCTATGTAAATATATATACTTCTATATATCATATTTATATAATATTAATTATTATATAATTTTTATGATATTATATTACTAATATATATATATATATATATATAATATACTATAATATATTATATACCTTCTTTATCTTCTCAACCCACTGGCCACCCTGTTCTTTCAGGGCTTTGCCAATGTGCCTCCTCGGTACCCCGCCACCTCGGTCAGGCCTCCATCCATAAAAGAGTCTACCAGGGCTGAATGTCAGACTTGATCTGAGAGTTGAAGTTAAAACCGATCAGGTCAGAAGGAAAAGTGAGAGACGTTTCCAGACAGGTTTACAATTTGATCAAGTTTTTTAAATAGCTTGGTTTAAAGTTGAATCTGTGTTTTTAGTACTGTAGTTTGGTTGGTGACCGCATCTTAGTTTTTTTATGGAAGAGAGAGTTGAATTCTGGAGCAATTTCGGGTGGATGTTCGTTTAGTTGTTGTTCAGTTGGTCTGTTTCTTAGATTTTGAGTTAGAGGGTTTGGATATATTTAGGTGTGTCGTGATGGTGATTATTTTGAGGAAGTGGGAATATTAGTTTAGAATTTGTTTACAAAATACTGCCGGAGCAGGAAGAGGTGGTTTACAAATCATGTACTGGTAGCTTAGATTAGAGAAGCTTGAGATGTGACATGGGGTCGCTTAGTACTGTTTTGGCAAACTTGAGTGCCTATTCATTTCACAAAGTAGTTTGTCTATAGGATGAGTATTTATAGTTTGCTTCGTGTAAAAGTATTGTGGTGTGCGTAGTGAATATATGTATATATATTATCACCCTATATATATATATAGATATACTATATATATATATATATATATTTTATATATTAAAATATATATCTATATATATATATATAATATATATATATATATAGTATATATATATATACTATAATATTGTATATATAATATTATATTAATTATATATATATATATATATCTTATTATATATATATATATTATAATTATATATTTAATATTATATATATTAATTATATTAACGTATTATAATAAGGTATATATAAATAATATAATAAGCTCGTATATACTAGGTTTATATTATAATATCATAAGATATTATATATAAATATATCTATATATATACTATTATATGTATATATATATTATACCTCTATAATATATATATATATATATATTATATCCTAAATTACTATAAATAGACCATACATACATACATTTATATATAATAAATATAATAGTATACTATATATTTATACTATTATATTATACTAATATATGTATATATATATTATAATATACTATTATATTATATAGTATATATTATATATATATATAAATATATATATATGATGATTAATTTTATCTACATAAGAACTTTGCTTTTGAAAGTACTCTACCATTCACACCATGGTCCGAACTTTACAGTAGTAGCACTTCAGAAAGCCCATTTTCTCGGCGCATTTGGTTTAGCACGGGCCAGTCCTCGAGTTCAACACTCTCAGTAGGGTGTTTCGGCTCATTTTCAGTAAACGTAGGCATCTTCCTTCCCATATAGGCTTCAGATATTATATATTAATTATATAATATATATAATAATAATATATATTATATATATAATATATTATATATATATATATATTTATAATATACTTAATATATATAATATAATAATAAATATTATATATATTAAATATATTTATATACCGTAATATATATAATAATATAATATACTGATTATATATATATATATAATATATATCCTATATTATATATATATTATATAAGTATATATATATAATATACATATATACAATATAGTAAAGTATATTATATATTAAATATTATATATATATTTAGTGATGCACCAGAATGACCATGGTGTGCGGTTATCGGGTGGCAGCAGTCGATTTTTTAGAAGTATCCGGTAATCGGCTTATCAGTATTGTGGAAATTTTGAGAGTAGTAGTATCGTGAATTTCACATAGAACACGATACATAAAAACATGTTTTTAAGGGGAAACTCAAGTATTTAATATTATATCATATAATAATATATATTAACCTTATATATATATATATATACTAATTATATATTACTATATAAATATATATATACTATTATATCATTTATTTATGATAATATTTAACATATATATGTATATATATTATATATACTATATATACGTATATAATACATATATATATATATTAAATATATATATATACTATATATAGAGTAATATATATACCACTAATATATAATATATATATATAATATACATCAGAGAGAGAGAAT
This sequence comes from Trachelipus rathkii, assembly GCA_015478945.1. Lineage (NCBI taxonomy): Eukaryota > Metazoa > Arthropoda > Malacostraca > Isopoda > Trachelipodidae > Trachelipus > Trachelipus rathkii. The sequence continues at coordinate 30,725 of JABUQX010060814.1, read as the reverse complement.
AGGAGAGAGAGAGAGAAGAGGGTGGGGGTGGGAGAGAGAGAGAGAGAGATAGAATAATTAGCATTAGTACTAAAACTTGTTGGAGTGCCACTGATTATATTATATAGTATATAAGTATTATATATTTACATATTAATATATATATAATACGTATACCGTTAGTTTAATATAGATATTACTATATATATAGTATTATATATATATATCTTAGTATATTTCATATACTTATATATATTTAGGCCATAATTTAAGCGATAAAAGTACAAGTGGTTATCGAATAATCGGCAAAAAATTTCAAAAGGTATGTGATAACAAATTGTGAAGTACTTGTATCGAGTATCGGTATCGCGACTAAAAATCTTTGGGTATTGTGCAAATCTAATACTATAACTCCATATATATTGAGCATAAGGTCAAATATATAATTAATAAGTATATATATATATATATATATATTATTATTTATCCTATTAATATAATATATATATTAACTATTATATATTATATATAATATATAAATATGATATTTACCGAAAATATGATTTTTGAAACCTTTCTTGTTGCATAGCTCCTCATTTACGGAAAGCTCGTGAAATGAATAGTATAAAATACTAAGGAAAATAATGTAGGGAAAATAATTGTAAAAAATAATAATATAAATGAACATTAGAAGAGATTCAATAAAAAAAACAATTGCAATAAATCAGATATAAAGTTTAAGAGGAATGAATTATATTTGAAAGGACATAAATGTTATTAAATATATTATTATTATTATTATTATATTATTATATTATGGTTATTATTATTATTTATTATTATTTTATTATTATTATTATTATTTTGATTATATATATTATTAATTAGTTATATATTAATTATATTTATATTATTATATATACAAATAAGAAATAATAATAATAATATAATAATAATAATAAATAATAATAATAATATAATAGATATATAACCCTAACTAATATATAATAAAATAATATAATTATTAATCTTATGAATAATATCCCCCCATTTCTAATAACTAATATAATGAATCAAGATTAATCAAAAGTATTAAAGAACAACAGACAGTGGAATTATTTTGTAGAAGAATTCGATATTCTGACGCAGGCCAGGCATAGAGAAGAATTCATTCGCACAAGTTCAAGGGTGCGACTAGGGCTAGCAAACCTGGCCCTTTACTCTGTTTTTTTGCTTTGGGAAAACTCTGTGACTCAGCATCCTCGTCGGAAAACTCTGTGCTGCCTGGAAACCACGATCTTCTGTGCGAGAGCTCTGGAGAGAACGATTTTTTAGGCCAAATGGAAGAAGAAGATGCTAGTTCCATTGAAAGGGTGAAAACCCTACGCGAGAATATATAACTCAAGAACTAGCATCGGAAACTATTGGGCTGAAGGAAGAGTTTCTAGAGTTGCTCCAGGATTCAAAGAGTTTCGAGGCCAAAGGAAAGAAGATGCTGGGCCCAACTGACAGGGCGAAAGTTCTACCTGGGAAATGGAGTGTAGAAATGTAGAGAATAATGAATAATCCAATAATGAATGAGGTATGACCAATAATAATAATAATAATAATAATAATAACTAATAATAATAATAAAATAATTAATAATATATAATAACTAATATATAAACTAAATAGTAAATATAAATAATAATAAAAATATAATAATAATAATAAAATAATATATATAATAATTATACAGTAATTATCATAATAATAATACATTAATCAATAATAATAATAATAATAATAAATAATAATAACATTGATAAATTAGAATTAAAGTTTAAAGAATGAATTATATTAAATAGTTATAATATGTTTATTAAATATTGAGATTAATAATATAATAATAAACAACAATACAAATAACCAAATAATAATAAAATAATAATAAAATAATAATAATAATCGTGAATAATAATAATAAAATAATAATATAAGTATATAATAATAATCAATAGATAATAATCAAGATTAAATCAAAGATTAAAAACAAACAGACTATCAGAATGGGTATTTTAGAGAATCGATATTTGATGCGCAGCCGTGACCATAAGAAGAATGTGTCTTCGCACAGTTCTTAGGCGACAGGGCTCCGGCAACCTGGCCTTTACTCTGTGTTTTTTGCTTGAAAAACTCTTTGGACCAGCACGAATCTTTGCGACCCTGGAAACACGAAAAATCTTCTGAGAAACTCTGGGCGCAACCCCGATCTCTTTAGGCCAATAGAAGAAGATTGCTCCTAGTTCCATTGAAAGGGTGAAAACCCTACCTGAGTGTATAACTCAAGGAATAGCATCGAAAACTATTGGGCTGAGAAAGAGTTTTCTAGAGTGCTCCAGGATCAAGAGTTGCGAGCCGACAAAGGAAAGATGCTGGCCCAACTGACCGGGCGAAAGCCCTACATGGGAGCATTGGTGTTAGAATGTTAGATATATAATGAATAATAATAATTAATAATAATACATACATAATAATAATAATTAATATGAATAAGTAATAATAAATAATACTAATAATAATAATAATAATAATTTAATAAATAATAAATAATAAATAATAATAATAAGATAATAATAATAATAATAATAATAATAATAAGTTTATTTAACTTTTCATGTTGACTCAACTTTTATTTATTTGATTTGAAATTTGATTATTCTATTGTATTATTAAAGAGTATTACTCTTATCAATTTCAAATAAATTGATATTGTCAGTGTGTTTCGAGCACACAAACTCACATTACAGCACGACGCACAAATACACCAAGATACAAAGACACACATATGTACACACACACACACATATATATTCATATATATATAGTATAGTATATATATAATATATATAATATATATATAATATTATATTATAATATATATATAATATAATGTATATTTATATTATTATTTATATATATATATTATATATATATTTTATAATATTATAATATTATTATATAATAGATATTTGTTAAAACTTATAATATATATATATATAGATATATATATATATATATATATATAATATATATATAATATATATAGTATATTAATTATTTATAGCTATTTATATAATATATATATAGGTAGTATATATAAATATATATAGTATATATTAATATATATTATATATTATTAGTTAATATAATACTATAACTATATGATATAATATATTATATCTTCGCCAATTATATATGCTCTATAGTATATATACCATTCCTATATAATACTTATAAATATATATTAATTATAATTATTAAGTAATTCTATTATATTATACAATTTATAATTCTTATTCTAGTATCTTATTATATATTTTCTTATTAAAATAATACTAATATATCTAATAAGTATACATGACACGCGTAAGTGAAAGATTCTTTTTCGATTGAAAAAGTCAAGTTCAGAATTGGCTCCAGCATATTGGAACCCCGAAATAGTGACCGCGACCCTTTTGATCCTTTCTGACCGGCGACACTTTATTTGGAGCTCGAAATTTTTAACCTGACCTTGACCTTTTTGGCCTTTTACCTTTTTGGGCTTGACCGTTTTTCGACCAACCCTTGGTCTTCATGGGGTCATTTTGGCCCACGGATAGCTTTATGGGCAACCCTAAAATTTTTTTTGGTGTCAACCCCAATTTTAAATGTCTGGCAACCTGATCTTGGCAACCTTCGAAGGAAGGAGTCTGCGCCACGTGTGCTATTGAAGCAACCGTTGTACGTATTGCCCCTCTTATTTAGCCCCTAATTTTTTCGGACCATGAGTTCAATTTATTTGACCCACTCCGTTAAATAATATTTTGATCTCTTCATTTATAAGAAGACTGTATGAACCTATATTTTATTGATTTATTGTTCTTAACTTTTTTGTCCTTTTCCCTTTGCTCCCAAAGCTTGACACGATACCAATGGGTTTCAATTTTGACCCACGTTAATTTTGTGTCCTTCATGGGGTCAATTTTTGACCCACTGGTAAATTTTTTTGTTACCTGGCCATTAGGAGACTTAGCGCCATTTTTGTGTTACTTAACCTTTGTTTGACCGATGATATTTAGCCTTTGACCTTGCCAGGTCTTCCATTGGGTCATTTTTGGCCCACGGCAATTTTCTGGCCCACTCTTGCCCACCCGTCGACATATTTTCGTTCCTAACTTGACCATGTATGAACTCAGTCACTGCGCAAACACTCAAGTTTAATCACACAACAACACACAACACACACCTGCACATACAGCCACAGCACACTTACACTTATACACCAATACACTATGACACTAACACTCACCCATAGATACTACGCACTTTACATGTCTACAATTTATTCCTACACGTACAAACACGGCGCGACCCCAGCCCGTTTGGTCTTCCTATGGGTTCAATTATTGCCCACCTAATTCTGTAGCCATCCCTAATTTTCGGCAGCCCATAATTCTTCACCCAACCTCTTTGTATCTACGTGGTACAATTTGATGCGACTCACATTATTTGATGTCCCAACTTTTGATGCCTCAACTTTAATGCGCTCCCAATCACCGATCAAGATAGGACCTAGTGACTGTTCTATTAGTGTCTATGATTTATACTATGAGTGCCAGGTGAGTGCCAGGTTGGCCTAGTGCCAAAGTGAGTGCCTAATGCACCTAGCCTACACGTGTCCCATACAACTTTGATGGCCAAGTGAGTGCCAACATATTAGTGCCAGAGAAGTGGTGCCACATTAGTTGCCAACTGTAGTGCACATTTTTCAAAACCCCTTTTCTAGCCTCCCCTGAGCCTAGAATGACCCTAATATTGGGTGTCTACCCCTGGGTAATAAGGTATGAGGAATCGATGGTGTATATTACAATCTGCTAGAATGCTTCTTACTATGAGTTAGTATTTTTTAATAACAGCTTATTATAAGCATGGCACAAAATATATCTAAAGAGCCTACAATTGAGCACGAGTGACCCAAACACGTTCAGGAGTCCGCGTCGACAGTCAGCCCGTCCGCTGAAACCCCCGCCGCTGTGCGGCACGCAGGCGCACTATTACGCCGCCGCGTGCGCACCGCAGGTGCGCAATGATTACCCTGCCGCCGCCGGCTGGCGCCTGCAGGCGCCAATTTATCTCCCGCGCGTACCCCTCCGTCACGCGTGCGTCCGCAGAACGTACATGTATTACCTGCCTGCGAAACTGAAAAAATATTCGGATCATCCAGTAAAATTATCTCAGAAAAGGAAATATTCAAATATATACGTAATTTTTTTCTTCATTTTCTTACCGTACCCTCTGATCTCCCATCAGTATTGGAAAAAACAATAACTTTACATACCTAAAGCAGTAAGATCAGTAAACAATAAGAGGTAGAGGTGTTACCTACCTAGGATTAGTATGCTTTTGTTTTACTGCATTTACTGTTGTAACTCTCGTGCTTTACTGCTTTAGAACTTCTGCTTTACTGCTTGTAACTCTCTGCTTTACATGCTTTAACTTTCGTGCTCTTACTGCTTTAACTCATATATACCTCAGATATAACTCATATATACCTTAACGCAGTAAATCAGTATAGAGCGTGTTAGCCTAACACTAAGGCTCGTATTAGTATGCTATGTTTACTGCTTTACTGCTCTTTTCTCTCCTGCTTTACTGCTTTACATCTTTTTTAATGTATTTCACTGCTGCTTACCTGCTTATATAACTTGGTTGCTTTTAATGCCTTTAAAGCTTAGATTCCTCCACATTCAACTCCGGCTTACTGTTTTAACTCAATATATTGTTAACATTATGTTTTCTTTTATATTTTTTATTTTATTGTTTAATACTTTTTATACAAGGTTTTAAAATTGGTTGGATAAAATAATTTCTATTCAAAACCTATTTTTATGTTCACTAGCATCCTTAGAATAAAAACACACAGTTTGTTTTTCTGTTATTCATAAACATTTTATTTTATAGAATATTTGAATACAGAACAAAAACATATACTTTACTGCTTACAGCTTTAATTAATCTCATAGATGGTATTATTCAATAACGCGTATGGCAACCTCTGCATAGATGAAGGCTTGGCACCATGTCTCTGTAGCTGGAAACAAGTATATAGTAAGACATGTGACGTGCTTATTATATGGTTTAAATCTGAAATAGAGGTTTTTGACCAAACCCCTGTAAAAATATTATGGTGTTATAATTATTCAGGAAAATTTTAAAAAGTATAAAGATGTGGATTCCAATTCATGAAGGCATTATAACGATCTAGCTTAGATTGCCCTGTGACAACTCTACATGACACAAAATATTTGTATTAGATGAATTTAAAGCACCACAATTGAATTTGGAAATAGCAGAGAGCGTTCACAGTTTATTTCCACCATCTAAATCTCTGTGTTTTTCATAACGAGAATATTTTCCATCCAAAGCAAGTCGCATATGCGAACGTGTTCTCTATACACACAACAGATTTGTATGCTCTGTATGGCCATGAGAAGAACATGTGAGTCGAATATTAAGTAGTAATGGCAACCTTCAAATTTCCTCATGCAAAGGAAAGATTCTTAAAAGTAGTATAAGAGCGTATTAGCTTTCGATCCATCCGTGTTAATTTGATTGTTGTGAACTTCACCCATAAAACAAATGTCACAGAGTGTGGCTCCACGTACCAACATTCTTCCCCTATGTAGACTCAGCTGCGTGTGAGTAGTGAGCGAGCTGTGAAAATAATGAGTGCTCTAGTCCGTCCAAAGATATATTTTCCTCTTATAAGAAAAATTATTAAGAAGTCTGAAAACCTATCCGAACATACACTAATTTATTGAGTAGATTGAAGCAAATTCATTCCAGTGTTGTATCGTAAAGTCTGTTTTATATAAACTTTATAATATGATGCAATAAGTGTTCTATGAATGTAATACAGCCTCAGAGGTAAAGCTACTTCGTTTATAGAAGACATCATTCTAAAAAAATCCTCCCTCAACTATAAAAAATGCTGAAAAATAAGAAAGAAGTTACTTACAGATGACGCACGCAGAGGGATAATTGCTCTACCATTCTCTTTCCGTAATAAGCTCACTAGATTATCTAAAAGTGAGTTTTCCCTCCATAATGGAGTAAAAGAAGGCTTCGCGGGGTTGGTACTCAATAAATGAAGTTTAGTGAGACGCGAATGAGAGGTTCATTGATAAGATACAGACATCTGGTACAGAATGTCACGGTGTCCTCAAGATTCATCATTCTCAACAGCATCAAATACGGTCCAAGTATATATGACCACACCTTGCGCATAAAATTGCTCCAATCACAATCTATTTGCGATCATTCCATCTCGCGCGAGCTGTATGTACAGGAGCGTCCCAATGCCCGATGACATTATTACCCATTCGTCAGATCACTGAAACACAAGACAGCATGCCACCACAAGAAGAATCGCGTCCTAGTAGTGGTGAAACGAGGTTCATTTAGCTCTTCAGCAACACCTACCTCATAGCTATATGATCCTAAAGTTGAACAAGCTATCATATCTCGAGAGAGTATCGAGAAAGAGCAAGATCGCTCACTCAGAGGGTCCAAAGAATGAAAAACATCTATTTTCGTGAACATTTTCATCTTGAGCGTGAAGTGTAAGGTTTTTGATAACACTCAACACTATTATATCTATATTTAACATGCCACTGAGAAACGCCTCTTATACCAAGATGCCATTACAAAAAATGATAGATCTTAAAGACATTGCGACGGCTACAATCTCTCATCCGCTACTGTTATCCCGCTAGCCGATAATAGATATTCCTTAATCAGAGTTAATAAAGTCTTGAAGAGCTCCGAAAAAATGAAGAAATTTAAAAAATATCCTAGAGGAGAGCTACCTATTGGAGTGCGTAAATCAGGAATAGGCTTGGTTAACTTCAGGTAAATATTTTAAAAGGACATTAACTTTGAGATTGAAGCAGGGCATGAGTCGTAATTGATTGATTTCGAAATAGCTTAACACGGTATCACAAATATCTGTGGATTTGATAGGCTTGAAAATCTCTCACGAACCTGAAGAAGGAAAAGGGCCCATTGTAAAAGATGTGGTGAGGCATACCATAAACACGAATATATGTTCGAGGACTATTAATTTTCCAGAAGTTTTAATCTTAAATACTAACGCGATTAGCAGACTTAGATATAATCCCCGTTTACGCCAAGACCTTTGATGTCAGTCCATCAGCACTTCTTACGCATCAAGCTATGAATTTAAACGTGTTACCAAGAAGCAGGGGTTACAAACAGCAAAAGCGAACAAAAAGCAAACTCTATTATATAATAGACACATGTTTAGGAGATTAAATCGTAATTTATGTATTATTCACAGTTCTAGGTAGTTGAATGTTTGTTGGAAATATAATAGATTTGTAATAATTTAAATTCTTCTCTTGCTTTATCGCCTGTGTGAACTAAGTATCACATTTTTATCTAGTGTATATTTATATTATAGATAAAAGCCGCTTACACGTGAGTTCAATAGTAGGGTGTGACTAGCATGGAGCGAATAGGATAAAAAGGTAGGTTGTATAATATTATCACATCTTGAGGGAGCCGAAATGTTTTGGGGTTATTACACTAAGTAGTTTGATTCTCAAGGTATTCATTAGTAGAAGTAGACAAATAAGTGATAGGTAAAAATGAGCTATATTATATATGTAGTAAGGATAGAGGCATATTTAACGTCGTTAACCATAAACTCTATTGTAATAAATAGATAATATATAAGAGTGAGAGTGAGAGTGTGTGCGCGTGAGCGAGCGAAGAGCACATAGTATTCTCTCTAACGCTAAGCCGCTCGATAAATCACCCGGTAACATTCATCCTACTCTACTCATACTCACGTACTGGTCTACCTCCACCATTATTGTCGATGTCTCGACGATATATACTCCTACTCCTCATATATTAGTACTCCTCGAGGACTTCGACGTATTTGAGTGTGGATGATCTGAAATGTCTCATATATATAATCTCCCTGTGACTCGCTATAAAGTATTCCCACAATTCCTGAAGTACTATAAACCCAAATAAGGCAAATAATTATAATTGATCAGACTTACTGATTGCTCCTGTTTTAATTTGATCTTCCTCCTAACTCCAATACCTTTAGAGGGGTATCTCTGCCCGTGTGCTACCTCTAAATCTAATAAGACTATTCGTCATGATCGTCATACCCACACACTCTCGTGGCAAGGCCTATATGTGCTCGCTGTGAGTAGTGCGCGTTGTATCTGTCTTCCGTCAGCTAGATGAATTACTTATGAGTATTTAGTTTTTCTTTGATGCTGTTAATCATATGCGTATCTAATTTTATTGCTACTTCAAGATATAATCTATTCTCTGCTCAAACCAATAAATAATATCATTTCTCTGTATATTAGTGGTACCGCCAGTTATTACTCGAGAATTTAGTTTTTTCTTATACATTTTTAAATGATATTGAATACTGCACAATTTCCTCTCATGTCTTAATTAAATAGTAGGATTATTCTTTACTGAAGACAAGAAACAAACATTATAATAAATACTATTATTAAATTTTGATTTATTTTAACTGACATATTCTTTAGTTCCTCTCAGGATAATTACCTGAACATTTGGTCCATTTACTTCTCCATTGAACCAGATCGTTTACCATTTAGAATATAAGACAACATCCGTAAGACAATTGTATTTTCTATACATATAACTATATTCTTCTATGATGGATTCGTTTTTTTTATTTAGATGTCTTCTGTTAAAAATGCGTTTTTGGTAGAAAATATTTTACAAAACTTTATATATAACTCGAAACATTCAGGAATAAGTAGTTTGAGATTTAATACGCTATGTAACGTGCCAGTACTTTCTTCGATCTGACATAGCTCAAGAGTATCTCCTCGAGTACTATATTGTTTAGTGACTAGAGAAATTTATACCAGAATGATACCTCTGGACTCGATACGAATCGTATATTTAAGCCAAGCCAAAAATATCCACGAGCACCAATTTTACACAATTCGTAAAACGGACATAGAGTTAGCCAAGCATCTATGTGCAAGGAAGAGCAGATAAATGACTATTGACAGTGATCTCGCAGTTATAAAAGTAAGAGATAGTGCTAGTAGTATATATGAAATTAAAAAGCTGATGGTGATTAGAAGTATTCAATATAGTATATACGTCATTTGGGTAGATTACATACCAAGTTATAGGCGAGCGAAGGTTATAAAATATTGTATATCATTTTTAAATAATCTCTACGAGATGTAATTTCTCAGGATGATTAAGACTTGGGTAAAATCTCTCTCTTCACACGATCTTAAGAACAATCCCTTTCCACCGAGAATTATTAGATTTGAAGAACTAAGCTTAGGCTTAGAAGTAAAAATATATCAAACTATAGCAAAATGGTATTAAATATAAGATTCACACTGGAAGAGCCAAGTTTAAAGTTCATTGATTTACAAACAGTATTGGTAATATAAAAAATATTAAAAAATCGAATGTTCTTTTCTGTTCGTTTAATAAAATCATCGGTAGAGAGTGTATTTATTATTTTTTTTTTAATTTATCGAACTCATTTCTTTTTCTTCTTCATGCACTTCACTTTATGCAGAATTTTATTCTATTTTACTGCTAAGAATTAATTATATTATCTTATCTATACGCACCTCTCTAAATGTCAGCAAGAACTAGTTACTATAAAGTTGGTGTTTTTATATCACTAGTGACAAAATCTTATTCAGAAAACAGAGAATACTGTCATTCGAAAAAATATTGAAGTATAGAGAGTATATTATGTAGATGATAATATGGTATGTGGAGTAAATAAATATGACGTGGATTCCTAGTTAAATAATTTTATAATACACTGCACAAATTGCATCTTTCTGTATTTTGTTTTCTTTTTTATACATTAGGTCGTGATACTACGAAAGTGTGAATAAAGGTTATGGTTCTTTAATCTTAAGATCTCTTATCCATACTATCATATGGAGTCTGTTAAAGAGTTGAACTCTCATGATTATCTGCAGACATAATGTTCTATAGCAAAATTATATTACTACAAAAAATAAGATGTAACATTCTATGTATAAACACAGATGCAACATATCATTTGTACTTACAAGAAAAGTATATATTATCTTCTATTGTAAGATAGTTTTACTCGCGATGACTCTAGTATTTTAAAATTACCTAAAGCTAGGCGTTCTTCTCTAGTTAGCGTATTTAGTCAGTTAGGAACTAGTTCTCTTTGAATATTGGTATACATGATGTTAAGGACTTAGTGTAATATCAGAACTTGATAAAATTGTATACGTACCTATTGAAATAGATAAAGTAATAAATATTCTTATATAATGTTCAGAAAAAACAGTAAAAAACCATGTTATTATTATTCCGAGGCGCTGTAGACAGTGTTATTTGCTCGAGTATAAACGTATGATCAACTATACATTTGCAGTACGTAAAATCAATATTATCGATACGTATGTAGCTGTAAGTTAGGATAATATATTACTTCTATGATTATTTTATCTCCGTTACGATGTTTTTGAAGAGGGTTATACTATCTGTGAAGAATAACCGCATGACTCCCCAACCTAATGATAACTAATAAATAGTATTAAGTTCAAAGAGATGAGATTAATCTGCATAGCCAGCAAAATTTCATTTATACATATTTATCCAACTCTCACATAAAAAACACGAGAGTATGCCTCAAATTCAGTCCAGGCTATTATTAGCGTATAATTTGTTAGTTATAATTAATAAAACGAGTAAGACCTGTGATGAGTTTTGAGCAACCTTTACGTGACATGTAATTTAATCATGGGACGTAATAAGCAGGACCGTATGAGATCATATAGACATGCTTTCTTATATAAGACCAATACAACGGTCTAAATATTTTTACCCGCAAGATGCATTCAAAATTTATACGACTAATATATAGCAGCTCTCTCGTAATATACATTATCCTCTGAGAAATATGAGTTCAATACAGTTATTTTGATGCTCTGCTTTGTCTGCGTGATCAGAATTTAAATTAAGGAATGTGAGAACGGAGAGCGTTTCTCGCGTGGAAATAAAGTTGGAGCCCTTGTATTAGTGTCAAGAGTATTGTAATGTATTAGATATTAAGAAAACTATGCCTTTTGCTCTGGTTAACAAAATTGTAAACTGATATTAAGTTTTTGCTTAATTATCTTCGTTATTAAATTTAAAGAGCTAGTAGACAGATAATTATTATTATATTTTCCCTTAAGTTATTGCAACAGTTGCTAAAAAAGATAATATAAAAGAAGATAACTTCCTATGACATATATGAGAGAGCTCGAGAAACGAATAGATATTGCGACTGTAGAATCAAAAAGCACAAAGGGAGTTGAGTTGGCTCTTTTTATGATTGTATTTTTCAGTGTCCAAGCAATGCATATGGAGTATAGAAGTGACTCTTTCTTGATAAGAGAACTTCTTCGGGTATTTACAGAGAGGAGGAATGGTCCTACTGTTTCAATTCGACGTTCATGATACGATAAGCGTAAGCATTGGATGCCCCTCCCCTGTGTTTGTAGAGACGATACCTCATCGTTGTAGTATAGAGTTATGCGACTATCTTCACTAGACTGCGAATGAAACATCCACCAAACGGTCTCTTACCCAACCACGGCTATATTGTGATCCTCTGCGATATATACCCTTATCTTCACCAATCCTTTCCATTGATCTCCAGGAAGATATTCATTCTGGTATCTATCTTTGACTACGTGAGAGTATGTTTAATAGAATTCTGAAAAATTATATATTCGAATGTACGAATGAGTTGAATATTTACCTATATCGCTGATAATTTCCATTGTGCCATTTGTACTGTTTCCTTTGCTTTATAACAGAACAATTTAGCATGAAACAGGCGAGCTCATTATCTTGATAATAAGTGATGAAAGTTTTATTGGCCCTTTCTTATCAGCTATAAATGATCCCGCGCACCAGAGGTCACTTTAAATTCTGAATCAATGTCTAGAGGAAGAATAAAATTAAGAATGTAGGGAAATAATATATAAAGGAATCTACAATACACAATTCTTATTGAGTAAATATTTAAATTATTAACTACGACTAATAATACGAGCTATTTTAAGTATTATCAACCGATACCCATTATCTTGATGGATTTTCAAATTAATTAATTGCTAATAAGTTACAAAATGGCTCATTGCTCAGGATGGATGAGCAATCGTCGCGAGAGAGGTTTAAGTCAGTTAACGGTGATAATAAATGTCATAAAGTACATACTATTCAAGCTTTATTCATTAGTAATTTGAGTAGGATCATATGCAGAGGTTATTTTCTCTCAAACCATTAGATAGTAAACATCTCTGCATCACTATTATATTGTGAATAAAATCGAGATGACTTATATTCATAATATATTCAGTCTCATTACTGCCCTACGTAATATGTGAGCTTAGCGTGGCTCTTGCGCAGTGAGATTGATCGTAACGAGAAAAATAACGGGACATGGGTCCCTCGTGGACTCGCAGGAGAAGCTAGCGATAGTTCGACCTTTTCTCAATAGTTGAAAGATTCTTTGATTCTTTCTCATGTTCATACAATTCATGTGATGACAATCAGAGGAAGCAGATAACGTGCTATAGTTTTTGCGATTTGCTGTTAATAAGGATTAACTCATAAGGAAAAGCTACATTATTAATTAAAAATAAATTATATAATCTCTCGGTTCAAACGTGTTTTGGGTGCTCCAGGTTGCTGTTATTTCGCTAACATTACACACTCATGCATGCATGAGCCATATAGTATATGATAGTCATACTATAATAGTATATAACGTATATATTAATATATAGTATATATATAGCTATATTTATATGTCATAAGTAAATAAATTGATTATATTCGTACTTATATATATATATATATCTATCTGATAATATATCTTATATATTATAATATATATATATATACCATATCCTGAGTGTAGGCAGCTGGTGTTACGTGAGGAATCATCTTTAATGCTTAACCGATGAAAGTCTTAAACTGTTATTCGCCAGACAATTACATAGTGACGCTCTTACAATGTGTGCTAACTTACAAGAATTCTTTGTTAACAAAATATTACACATGGATTCGTATACCTTAATTATCTTAAACTTTTGTTGTTACGAGAAACCCAAAATGATTAATTACTTGATGATTCATGGCCGATATTAGCCCAATATTGCTCGCAATGTTTATTATTAGATGTTATTTGATTTCGTGGAGCTTAGTTTGGAAGCAATGCTGGTGGAATCTTCCTTGTTAATTACCTTGTTTGAGCCAAACACACAGTTTGTGATCGGGAGAAAGGAAAGCTTATTTTATTTGATTATTATTATTACTTGATTGTTTTTTTACATTTCATTCCCATTATGTATTCATAGATATAATCTGGATGTGTGCTTTATTATTATTATTATTTATTATTATTATTATTATTTTATTATATGTTATTATATGTTATTGTTATATTTTGTTCTTATTTATTATTATTATGAATTATGTATTAATTATTCATATTTCCTTTATTAATTATTAATTATTATTTATGATTATTAGTTATTATTATTATTATTTATTAATTAATTGATTATTATTATATTTAATTATGTATTATTATTATTATTAATTATTAGTCCTCATTCATTATTATTTTATATATATTATTAGTTTTCCGATAGTAGTAACCATTATGATTACTGAGTATGTTCAATTAGTATAGTTCGATACTGAAGAAGTTGTAGTAAAAAACTTAAGCTTCTGTTTACCTGTTTCATGAGATAGACTCTCAGTAGATATATTGTTCCTTCATACAAAGTCCTATATTACACTTAAAAATACTCAATATCTTCAATTAGCATGATCGTGCTTTAATGATTGTTCGGGGTGATCTTCGTATAAAAAGATAGAATATGAAAAATCACAAATAAATAGCAGGAGTTATTCCGATCTCTAAAAAATTATGATCCATTCTGCGCTGCAGGATGCGTAAAATTCTTACGAAGTGTATCCATCTCTTTCGTTATAGCATAAACTTGTTTTCTAAACGTGCGTTTAATCATACTTTTTTTTTTGTGTCATGGTGTTAAGTTTCCATTTTTTCAAGATAAAACACAAAGTTAATCTTTCTCACTTCAGTAGAAAAGATAATGAAGTTATCAAAACGTATATTTGAACACATTATATCGTCAACAACCCCACGAATCAACAGAGAAATAGATTCTTTGTGAGGTAAAATGTTTTATAGTAATTAGCAGGATTTGTTTTAATCTTTATCATATATCATTTTTCACGATATTCTACTCTGTGTATTGCCTCCTCGTTCAAGTGTATAGGATTTGAGAACATTATTGTGTTTTGTTATTATCCGATCTGTTTTTAAGTAATCAGTATAGTGTAATTCGCGATAAGGAGTAGTGCAGGAGAGACGAAAGGCAGAGTTAATAATTAAAAATGCATTCTACACATCATCCAATAGATGCAATATTTAAGTAAATGGACTAATCTAGATTAATAGAACTCCATTCTACACTTTATATCATTGGTGAAATTTTAAATTAATTAATGTATTTGTAAACTTTAGACGAGGAGTGAGTCAACTCATCCATTCACAAATAATTTGCTTGATTTACTTTACCTTCATCGTAACTAAAATTTTTTACAAATTTTATATAGCTATCTCTGTGTACTTACAGGATTTAGACCAATACTTCTCAAGGTCAATTAACCTGTTATAAAATCCTGACCCTTTATTTGTACACCATTTGAGAGCCTACCAGATAAATAGTAACTTTAATACTTATCACGTATATATAACTGTCGGGCATATATTGGACTCTAACCAACTTATGTCCAGTGTCCATATATCCGTATTCCATTATCTCACTTTCATGAATTATTTCTTCTATTATCGTACCAGCCCAAGTTACCAATACACTCTTTCTTTTTCCTGAAATTGATTCTTTTTTTTTGTTATTCACCCTATATGCACCATACTCCATCTAATCTTATGATACATCTTACTATAAGAGTAAGGTTCTTTTATAGATTTTCCTTGCCTACCGATCTTAGTGTAATATAGAGTAAGTCCTCAGTATGTCCGATTTCCAGTCCTATGATCTACTATAGTTAATTATTATAAAAGTGTTCATCCATTTAGATAAAAATTAACCCTTATAGCATGTCGACTACTTATTATAGTCGTCCGTAACCTCTTCAAATCTCATAGTCATTGCTTGTTTTACTGTGCACAAACTGAAATTTAGATATAATATAGCTTTATCTACCTATACTCTCAGAAGCATTCTCCTCGCAAACATCTCTGCTCCCCTGATTCTCTATCATGATATCGAGGCTCACATTATTATTTTAGGTTGATCTACTTCATTGCTTACTTACCTCTTAATTTACTAAGTTTTTACACCCGTACTTTCGCAGCATACTGAGTCATACATCTTTTATCTTTTCTATCACTCTCAACTCATATAGTATCATAGGAGGGTAAACGTCTATTCTTGTAAAATTAATAACTGTTCTCAAGGGGGTCTGAAAACTTTTTTTTAAGATGATGTTTATTATTTTAATCATTTCAGATTTACAATTACTTTACCTTGCTCATTTTATAACTCATCGAGCGTTAGAGGTGACCTTCGACCAATGAGAGGTGAGTATAAATAATTTTTTTCTACAGGTTTTAATGTAGAGTTAAATTGTACCATTCACACCTCTATCTAAATTTACTGCTTCTTACACTCATTTTATTTCCAATATTTAGCATACCTTATATAGCCAAAACCTATCGTTGTAAACCTCCCAAAACTTAAATTTGACTCCCTTCAGTATCTTGAAGTAATACTTTATATTCAACTCGTACCATCCTTCGCCGTGCGCATCGCTGTCTACTGAACCTACATTCGTGAAAGCGGTGCAACTTAATATAAATAAATAATATCAAATAAGTAAAAAAATGTTGATATAGCTAGTTTTCACTAAATACGGGATTAACACGTATAGAGATGATAAAAAAGATATTAAAGATATAAATCTATTCTACTTATTACAACAAACTATTTAACAATCATACCAATCAATATGTTATTAATTTACATTGATATTTTACTACTCTATATATGCCTAACTATGAACCTATCACTTTATTTAATGGATTTTTGTCATGCGCTTCCTCTTTTTACGTCTCAAGCGCAACGTGTTTCTCATCAATCTAGAAATTCAGTACAAGTATTAAGTTGAGCCTCTGCATGGTTATTGAATCAGAGTCATTTGTGCGTAATATCGGGGATTTATTCTAAGTTCAGTAGCATTATCTTCCGCATGCTCTTTGTATTTTATAAGGATGAAAATAACTCTATGGGCGTAATAGAAACGGCATGAATGCTATTTGATAGTGCGAGATGTTTCATCAATGTTAAACGTAACTCAGTAGCCCTTTATCTTTCAGTAATATAACTTGTAGGGACGAGATCAAGCGTTGTAATCAACAAATCACACTGAAAACTATTTCAGTTGGACGTCCTATTTTAATATATCTTTTTTAATACATACATCTATTAGTTACCGGAAGCTGGACCCTGCTAATCTTTTTCATAACGTTTAACAGTGTGTGTTCTTCGAATTCTACTAAATATATAATCAAAGGAGGCCTTATATATACCTGATTATATTGAGCCTGTCAACCTTTCCATAATTAGTAAAGTCTCGTTTCTTCTAGGATCATTTTATAACATGTATTCTCTCTTGATCCCAATTTTCACGTCACCGAGTGTTCCAGAGTGATCTAGCGTCTATACGTGTCCGGGGAGTTATAAGAGTAGCGGCGAGATGATACGAAGCTGCATGTCCTGGTAAGACTGTCATCAAAATTTGTAGTATAGACATTCAGTGGGGGTCATAGAGAGGGCTGTCTCGTTACACGTCGGAGTATGTCATATCATGAATTGATTATGACATGTATTTGAGCTAACCATCTATTTTACCTCGTTTATGAGAGTATACTGTCTAGCCTAAGTTCTCCACGTTTTATCTATGTGTAGTATGAAGGATATGCTAGACAAATAGCTAAATGTAATCTAGTTCTATAATATAAGGATTCTGTTGGGTCAGCTCTGTATTGCTTTGAGCTATGTGAAAGAGGTTGTATATCAATTATCATTGGGCTTGTAATATTTTAGCTGATATATGGAGTATTTAGGTAGTTAGAATGATGATAACATGTTGAAATTGTAGATTTTATCGACGCAAGGGTGATATATGTGCGGCTAATAAAAACTGCCCGTAATTTGAGGTTAGTGTAATGATGAATCTGAAGCGAATCCATGGAATTTCTGTAACTAGAGACTTGTATTATTTATACTTATTTCATTATACTCAAGCTATGCCGAACTTTATAGTAACCTACTCCAGCAACCCTTCTTAATCTTGGGGGACAATCCACTTACTTTAACTTACTCAGTGGATGCTTAGCGATACGAACGGATGTAAGCAGTAATATGTGATGAGGATACACCCGACCGCATCCTCTCTAGATATGCGCATCTTCTTTTTTATATTCAGATTATGTTAGCGGAATGTATTTAGCTGATTAGGTTTACTTATAAGCGACATAAACTAGACTTACCTTCTGAGAGCCCTTGTCTTCAATAGTGAAAATACTTGTACATTTTATAAGATTAAACATGTGTCTATTAATTCTACACTGGTGATTGATATTTCTCATTTCCTTCTTACTTAATTAGTTACGTATTATTTCAGAATTTCCAAAGTATCTTTCTACAATTTATTTTTATATAAAGAAATAAAAATTAACTATCATTTCTCCAGACCTCAGGGCACTCATATATTCAGGTATGATATACTAGTTTTCATTATTACTGTAATCGGAAAGAAGTTTTACTAGTGAAGAACAAAACAACATACAGTGGTGTATGATGAGGTACTTCTATTTGTGAGCTTAAGTATATCCTACACATAAGACTAATATCTTGTTATGAGAATCAGATAGTATAATCCTAACATTTATAATATACTTTGGACGAGAAACCTCTTTTCCTTTGAAGGGGAAACATTTAGAGTCCTCAATAACTCCACTTAAATAATGATCTCCTGTGCTACATCTCTAGCCGGACGCAAATATAGGAACTAACAGACAGAGTTACGTGTGGTTTGAAACGCAAAAACTACTTTGCGCATATCTGCCCGTCTTTGATAAGAAAAAATATATCTCTTCGTTTGATTGTAAAATTAGTAAGCCCCATTTGATTCAATTATGTATGGTGAGAATGACTTATCTATATCTTCTCTCAAAATCATATTGTCTCATAAATCATCGAATATCAATATAGATATTTAGTGACCCATGTTATATTGTCCAGTCGATATCATTTTGTCTATATATCTGTAATATAATATACGTATATGCCGTGTCTATAAATTGATATCACATCGTATTAATTTCTTATTTTAAAAATATTTTCCTGTATAAAAATCTATATATAACACCATTATATTTTAACGCGGGTTGAGCTCTAATATAAATCTCCCTATTTCTCTATTATTTTAAAATATTTAATAATAGAAACAGTGAGTTAGTACCAAATGCTGTAGGTCCTAAGCTACATAAGATCAATGTAAGCCGAACTTCTGTGAATACGTAAATTCATACCATCATTCACCATTACGAGTCAGATTAAGATGTAAATAATGTTTAATAATTTGGGAGAGTTTTAATTATAAAAGCTGTAATAAGCAGTAAATAATTATAACATGAGTTTATAATAAAAATTATCGTTACAAATTTATTTATTAAATAAAAATTATATATAACAAGAGAAACTCTGTGTGTATTTATTCTTAATGCATTAAAAAAATTAATATAAATAAAGATTATTAAAAACATAAAATTATAAAAAGTTATTATAAATAACAAAATAATGAAAAAGTCATTATTTAAAAACAAATAATATAAAAAATAAAATAAAATAAAGATAAGCATAAGTTAAAAAATAATAGTTAGTGAGTTATGTAAACAGGATAAAGAGATAAAACAGTTTATATAAGCCATTAATAGACAGGGGAAAGTTTTAAATATAAGCTTAAGTATATATAAGAAGAAGTTAAATAGACAGTTAAATAAGCAGTAAAGTTAATAACAGTAAAGCAGTAAAAGTAAAGTCAGATTTAAGACCTAATAGAGAGTGATAAAACTTAATACTAACGGTTTATACACAAAAATAAAAGCATAACTACTTTTTTTTAAGGAGTTTTCATTTAATACACCTACTATTGATATTTTATCTGATTTACTGCTTTAAATGATGTAAAAAAGTAAATTTGCCATGACAAAACTGTTTCAGAGCAATGATTTTGTAAACCGCCGAGATCCAAGATTATATAAATAGTACAGTATAAAGCAAGTAAGTAAGTATTAATAAGATCAATGAAAATCAGGAGAGTTTATAAAGAGTTAATAAGAGCAGTAGATAGTATAAATGCAGTAATAAGCAGTAAATATAACAAAGCATTAATAGCTTTATTTAACTATATATATAAAATTAACTACACTTCTATTAGATTCTGATTACTGCTTTAAGGTATGTATTAAATTATAGTTTAATATTGTATTTTAATAAAAATTTCGAGTACATATATAGTTAGTATAGTGAAAAAAAATAATGTAAAATAACTTTCCATATAGTTATATAAATATTTGATATATTCTTTGATAATTGTCTTCTTTACATCGGATTTTATTCTATTTTCTCTACCTCGACTTCGCGCCACCCGTGTCTACCAGGGCTTGGCTAACACAATTTGCGCTCTGCGAGAGAGCGGCACCGCCGCCACGCGGCTACCGGATCTATGCGCGCCTGTGCTCTCCATGACGAGTCTCACATAGCGCGGCTCAGGAGCGTTTCAGAAGTGGTCATACTGAGTTGCGCTGCATGAATGCGGTGAGAGAAACGTGCACAGCGACGGCTCGCCACAGGTAAGATATTGCTGCTGCGTATGCGGGGAGCCGCTAGCGCTGGTCTGGGCAGGGTATCTAGCAGGAGGGGTCTTGTTACCTGCGGCACAACTGGATCTGTGTATGCAAAAGTCGTTTGCTCGGTCTCACTTGTATACATAAAGTGTCACTCTTAAGGATATTTATACATGCCATGCTTATAAGATAATCTCTAGTTAAAGTTAAACTAATACGTCTATAATAGAGTCATGCCTAGTCAGGTTGATAAAAGTGCTACTTACCAAGATTTCTGATATCCACTGTCATACCTTATCTACTTCAGTGTGAGTGTTAGTACGACCCTAATATTTCGTAGGGCAGATGAAGTTCTAGGCTCAGGTGCTGAATGCCTTGAATATTAATATGGGTTTGTGCGAGATGGAATGTAAGTTCGTCATATCTCAAGTTTAGTCGACTGTTATAGTTTGGGCAACTTCACCTTTTGCGCACTTATATGAGGCAGTCACTTGCGCATCTTCTTTATCTCAAGTCTATTGCGAACCATTGGGCAGCTCACGGTGTGTGCACTCAACCTGAGCACCTCTATCTAACCTGGCATTCATGAGTTAATAATGCATTAGGAGAACCACTTCATGTGATCATCACTAAGGTGATCTTCATTACGTGTTAGTTGGGATGCCATTATATATAGGATTGAACACAGAGAGTGTTGGACTACGTCAATAATGCTTGGAAGAGTCAAATTGTCTAATTATTGCGTGAACCGTAGAATTATCAAGAATGTATGCAGGTGAAAAAAATTTATTGTAGTCTAGCCTACTAGAAAGGGGAATGCCTGAGAAGAGTTTTAGTGGCCTAAATAATGACACCATGGAATAGCTCCAGTGAGGGTACGCTCGGTATCAGGTGATTTTGTATACGGTGATGAGATAATGGCTATATATGTAAGATCGCATGTTGTGGATTTTTTCGGTGATTGTTATCGGTTTGCTACGCAGGCATTTTGGTGGTTATTTTGCCAAGAATCCATGAAGTAGTTTAATTTTCATTCAGGGCGCTTGTAGTGTGTGTGATGTGTGTGTGCGCAGATACAGGTGGTATGTGTTCATATAGTGATGAATAACTAGTAATGTAAAGATCATTGTATGTCACTAAGTTCTAGTATTAGATATTATTAGATGCTGTTGTGCGTTTTTAGTGACGGTTAGGGCCACGTGAGAGTGGCACAGAATCAATTACTCGTGTGTCAAAATATGACCCATGGGTATATATATGCAAGAGTCAAGGCCTAATATCTCCAATGGTCTAAACAAAGGTTAAGACATCAATAAAAAGCGTCAAGCCTTAAAGTAAGATCAAAATAAATTACCAGGGCTCAAAAATTGACCCTCTAGTCCGTAAGCGACTAAAATAATAAACGTGGGTCAAAAATTCCTCATGGTAACTCATCAAGCATTTGGAGCAATGATGAGGTAGAGACAAAAAAGTGTTAATAGACATTCAAAAAGATAGGGCTAAGCCCCTTATGAAATCAAAAATACCGTGGGCATAAATATTGACCAATAGGTCTAAAAAATTAGGGCGTAAAATATAGGGCTAATACTACAAAACGGTTGCTTACGGCAAGAACCGTTTGAGCCATACACCTTATTCGAAAATGGGTGCCAAAAATCAGGGTTGTCCGTAAAAAAATATTGGGTTAGTCCAAAAAAAATTTAGTGTGTGTCCATAACATACCGTTGAGCCATAAATATAAATGATCCCATGAGAAGATCCAGAAAGGGTTTGTCTGAAAAAAGGTCAAGGTCACCATTAATAGGTAAAGGCCAAAATAAGAGTTCAAGTGAGCTGTCAGGTATAAAATCGAACCTCTCAATAAGATCCGTACATCGTTCAGAAAAGTGGTCAAAATAGTCGCGGTCACTTTCGGGGCCAATTAATGCCTGCCCTTAATACTTGTATAGAATGAGAAGAATAAAGAAGTAATATATATATTGTATAATTATATTAAATATATATATATTAATAGCATATATAATATAATTATTATTAATATTATATATATATAATATATAGTATATTATATATCTATATATTATTATAGTATATAATATATATATTAATTAATAATATATTAAGTTAATATAATATATTATATATTTAAATTAATAATATAGTATATATTTAAACTTATATATTAATTAATTATATAATTAATTAATAATATTAAATTATATAATAAATATAATATAATTTATATAATATATATAATATATATATATTTATAATTAATTATATATAATTATAATACTATATTTAATTATATATATAATATTATTTATAATAGTTAATAATCTTTAGTTATATATATTATTATATTACATATATTTTGTAATTTAAATAATATTTATTAATATTAATTAATATATATCTATAAATATTTAATAATAATATTATAGTAATGTATAAGTTTATATGAATTATAATTAAGACTTTTTTGATAAATAATATAAATTAATACATATAAATTAATATCATAATTATAATATATATATAGTTAATAGTATAGGTATTATAATATATATATAATATAATATATATACTATATTATATATATATTCATATTATATAATATAATTATATATATATTAATATATATTAATATATATAATATATTAAATATATTAATATAATATAATATAATAATTTAATATTTATTAATTATATTGATATAAATATATATTAATATTAATATTAATGTAGTGTGTGATGGTCTATAGTGTTAATCTTTGCTTAATATTGGTGATGTATTTCTGCGTACGGGTGTATGAGTTGTGTGGTCGAACACACTGAACATATCAATATTAGTCTATGAGACATACTCTCGAGTAATCGTAAAGGAGACATTATACCTCCATAGAAGAACCGAAATGTGCTAACCTAAAATAGACAAGAGTTGACGTTCCTACACATTCGAATATCGTTATAATAGATGTCCTCAGTATAATCTTATTTTTATATTATCAATTCTATGTATGATAGTATTACTAATCTTCATAGATAATATAATATGATCCAATTTATTTCAATTGCAAGCACCATGCATCGAAGTTTATAGAGCATATCGAAGTTATTATTATATATAAATCATTATCATTTCACTTACTTATATGGTATTAGGATTAGTTATTATATCTTACATACTTACATCCGACTTCTCCCTCTTTCGAGTAGAGAACTCTGCATCTTTCGTCCCCTAGTTCATATTGGGGCGCCAGCATCGTCTTATCCTATGGATTATACTATCATCTTCGAAATACTCTATGGATTCCTGAGCACTCTAGAACAACTCCTGAATCTTCGCTCAAATCTTGGCCACTAATTTCACTTGAGAAGATTAATTAAATTCAGAGAGTTTCACCCTTATCTAAATGATAACTTGCATTCATCTTATCTCAATTGGTGGCCTATAAATAATATAGCGTTACTCCCAATTGCTCTCCAGAAAGCTATTCAGTGTTATCCAAGGCGCTATAAGTTTCTCGATGTCAGTCCAATAGATTTTCAAGCTAAAATAGAAAACATGAATATTAAAAGCGGCCAGTGCTAGTCTGTCGCCCTGAACGCTAGCGAAGATAATTCTTCTTATATTGTTACCTGGCTTAGTCGATCAAAATATTCAATTCTTCTTCAAATACCAGTCATGTCTGTTGTTTTAATCTTGATTTAATTTTGTTATATTTATATTAATTTATCACTGATTTATTATTATTCATTATATTTATTATTTAATTTATTTAATATTTAGATATTAATTATTAATATTTATATTATTATTATCATATTAAATTAATTATTTTATATTATTTGTATTATTAATTAATTATTTAATTATATATTATATTATATTATATATTAATTTAATTAATTTAACTTATATATGATTATTACTTATTATATATTTATTTATATATTTATATTATTTAATATATTATTATATATTATTTTAGATTATAATTTATTATTATTTATATTATATTTATTAATTATTAGAGTATATTATTATTTAATTAATTATATTAATTATTATTTATATATATTATTATATATTATTTTATTATTTAATATATTTATATATATATATATTATTTAATTATTATATCTATATATATTATTATTTATTATTAATTATATATTCATTATCATTATCACCATCTCTCTGATAGGACTTTCGCCCTGTCAGTTGCCAGCATCATTCTTTCCTTTAGTCTGAATAACTCTATGTCCTGATTCACATCCAGGAAAAACTATCTTATCTCTAGCCCAGATAGTGTTTCATGCTATCCTGTGATAGTCTTTACAGCCTGTAGGTCGATGTGCACACCTGTCAATGGAAACTGATCTTCTCTCTTTCCTAGAAAATCGTATCTTCCTAGCGAGCTCTCAGAGTGATATAACGTGCTAGTTCTTCCAGGTGGAGTTAAGGTATACCGAATGTTGGTCCAAGGAGTGATTTTACGAAGTCAAAAAAAAAACCAGAAGGATATAAGGGTCGTGTGCTAGTGCCCTAGTCACCCATTTGAACTTGTGCGAAAAGAAATCCTATATTGCCATAGCTGCGTCAAATAACGACTGATCTTATATCACACATTTTCAAGTAAAACTGTTAGATTAAACTGTTATTTTAATATACTCTGGTTAATACTATACATAGTTAATTATTTATGATATTTATTATTATTATTTATAATATATATTTATAATATTATATAAATTGAATATTATTATTATTATATATTATTAATTATTAAATTATTTAAATTATATTTAATATATATAGTATTATAATAAAACTGTAATATTTATTAGAATTAATAAAATATAATAAAGAATATAAATTAAAATATAGATATTAATAGAACATATATATAATAAGTATATAATATAATATAAAAAATAGTTAAATATAATATAATAAATTATATAATAATATAATAATATTTAAAAATAATATATAATAATTAAATAATATAAGTTAATAAACTAATTCTTCATAAATAAATTTATAATTGGTTATCATTAATGCCCTCTTGTTTATTCAACTAAATTGAATTTACAAGATTTATTTATTTATCATACTGCTATTTATTTCTTTATATATTTACAAATTTATTTTCCACTCATTATATTTTCCTATATTTAATATACATTATATTCTCAAATTACTACTATTTAAGGATGTAGGATTGAAAATGCATTAGCTATAAATTTTGAATTATATACGGCCCAAATATATTATTATATATATATATATCTATTATATATTATTAGATATATGGAAAATAAAATATAGTTTGTAAATAACTAAAAAAAATATAATTAAGAACGCATATAACATATATACCTAGATAGATATATAAAAATATTATATATATAATATATTATATATTATTATATAATAATAGATAGTATGCCTAGCCGAATACGCAAAATTGTTAGGCCATAACCGGATAACTCAGAATACAAGATATCACAATGTTTCTCAATACAGAAAGCTTTTCAGATGAGATTCCGAGGATTACCGATACCAGAATTGTAGTAATCCCATATAATATGAACTGAGACTCTAGAAAGCGAGAGTTAAGTGCATATGAGCCACTGAGTATACGATATATAATAATAGCTATACTATGATGTTACGCCATATAGTATATATACTAACATTAATAATACTCTGTATTACAAAATAAACATACTATATCAATATAATTATATATTATATATATTATTATATAATTAATATTATATCACATTATATATAATTATGATAGTGATGATGAGGGTTGAATACGATATTATTCAAGTTAAATTATCATACAGTGTAGACGACCCTTAGATAAAGATGTTAACTACTCGTGCTCATCTCTCTCTCTCTCTCATAAAACTCTCTCCTCTTTCTCTCCTCGCTATCGTCACTCTTACTCTACTCTTCGCATCCTCCTCCTTTAACGCTTATATATACTATTATTAGTATATAATATTATATCATATAATTATTAATAGTACATAGTATAATTACTTTATATATATCAGTATTACATAATTTATATAGTATATTATATCTATTATTATATACGCATAATATACTATACGATAAAAATCATCATTCTTACTTGTACTATAATTATTTCTCCTATATATATTACTAATAAATATATACTATATATATCTGTAAATACTATTAAATTAATTACTACTATATATATATATATATATATATATAATTATATATATATATATATATATAAATTAAATACTTGAGTTTCCTCATTATAAACATTTTTATGTAGAATCGTTTCTTTGTAAATTTCATACGGATTAGTGACTACTCTCAAAATTTTCCAATACTGATACCTGATACCGATACTTCAAAATCGACTGCTGCCACCATACCGACACCATGGTACTGGTGGCATCACTAAATATAATATATGGGTACATATATGATAGATTATAACTATATATTAATATATATTATAATAATTATTATATATATATATTATTATATATATAATATATATAAAAATATATTATATATAATTATTAATAAAGAGTATAATATATAGATTTATTTATATTACGGTAATTATAAAATATATATAAATATACTATATATATATATATATATTTAAATTATGTAATAATAGGGCCTACTATCTCTCCACTAAACCTATACTAACTATTACCCTTACTATTCTATATTGACAAAAGAAATACTATATAAATAAAAAAAAGTATATATAATAGCTATCACTTAAAATATATATATAGATTTTATAATAAATATATATTAAAGCCTAATGGAGAAAGATGCTAGTCTACTGAAAGGGCGAAAAACCCTACCTGAGAGTGGTTAACTCGAGGACTGGCGTTTTCGAAACCAATGCGCCGAGAAATGGCTTTCTGAAGTGCTCTAGTGGTTAAAAGTTGCGGACCAGATCGGAGAAAGACGCATGGACTGACTGCATCAGGGCGAAAAGCTCTTCCTGGGGAGTTGGGCTATTAGGATTAATGAGATTATGTTAACAACTACATAACTATACTATAATATTATACTTATTATGAGTAATATATATAATATATTATATTAAGTTATATTATATAGGGGTATGGATTATATTAGTAGTAGTAGTCTAGAATAAGGTATAGGTGAAAATATACTGATAAATGTATGTTTTGCGTTAAATAGTATAATAGATATATATACATTACTATATATAATATATATTATATCAGTATTTATATTATAATATATATACTACTATATATAAGATATATAATAATATATAGTATATATATTATACCCATATAAAGTCGTGAATAGTATATAGTAGTATAACTACGTATATATATATTATATATAACTATATAATTATATATATATTAATATATTCTATATTATAATAAATATAATTATATTATTAATTAATTATAATATAATAATTACAACATAAAATATATATAAATAATATATAATAATAATATATATACTAATATATTAATATATAATAAATTTAAAATTATTCTATAATATAATCTATAATATAAATATTTTTTTTTAAAAAATATATATACTTAATATATTATATATTTATTATAATATATAGTATCTATATATTATATATACTATATATATAACAAAAACACAACAAGATCTACACGAAGAAACTAAAATCCTACCTATAGACAAACACCTAGAAATGATAGCACTCAATTCTTTGCCAAAACATAAACACCCCAGGTCACACAGCTCTCTAATCCTAGCTACCAGCAGACTTAAACAACCCTCTTCCTCTCCAGCACTATTATATTCTATAACCAAATTCTAAACAATATCCCACCTCCTTAAACAAACACATCACACACACAAATATATCCACACCCTCCTCTAAAACTGAAATACTATCCTTACGAAACAGTGACGAAACATACAAACGAACAATCCACCGCAGAATAATAGCTCAGAAGTCAACATCATTATCCTCCAAAAAACTATAATGATGCAGGTCACCATACCAAAGCTTACAGTAACACAACACAGATTTCATTAAAACCAAGCTATATTAAAAAACACTTGTCCTCAAATATTGTAACCTGTCCCTGGAAACAGTCTCTCACTTATTTCTGACCTGTCGTTTTAACTTCTCAACCCAGAGCAATATCTGAAACAATCTCAGCCTGGTAGATTCGTTATGGAGGAGGCCACCGAGGTTGGCGGAATGGGGTGTACCTTGAGGCCAATGTGGCACCCGTGAAGACAGCAGGTGGCCAGGTGGGGTGAGAACGATATAAAAGGTTAATAATTTATTATATATAATATCATATATAATATATAATATTAAAGATATATATTATATATATAGATATCATATATATATTAATATATAATAAAATAAATTATAATATATATATATATATGAAGGGGAAAAAAATTAATTGACAGGACCATATATATATATATATATATATAATATATATATATATATATATACTATACTATAATATAATAATATAATATAATATATAATATATTATATATAATATATATATAATATAGGATTAATATATAATAGATACATTATCATTGTATACATCTAATTATCGTTATTATATAATAATTTAATTATGCCTACGTTCATATATTAATATTATAATTTATATATAATAATTAAGATAATTAATAATTAGTTTGTATACTAATCTATATTTAGTATATATATACTTATATATAAGTGATAATATTATCTCTATTATACTAAGTATATAGATATATATAATATATACGTTGTTATTAATAAATTTAATAAGTTTTTTATTCATATACTTATTAAAGATATTAAGGAAATATTAACAAAGATACAATAAATATGATTAAAACTATCAGATATTAGACAAAAGGCTAACTAATATACACAGTTATTTATAGGAAAATTCTCCCGTACCAATCCCGCTCTATTTCGATTTGATTATATAGTAGTACGAATAGTCTGCATTATTTAATAGTGAAATTTAAATAATTAGCTAATGTTATATACTAATTGAGTCTTTATATATTAACTTTTGTTTCAATCTTTACATATTAATTCTTAGTGAAATATTGTAATATTTATTTATCATCATGTCAGCAAATTATTTATTTTGCAAAAGCAAATAATTAAAATTAATATTAAAAAAGTAAAATTAAAAAGAAAATTTAAATGCATTAGTATCTAGACTCCTTACTGATTAAACAGTTTATCTTATCACTATATATATATCTCTGGCGCTGATATAGCGACTATGTAGCATCCAGTGATGATGTTCGCTCTTCTTGGAGCAGTATTATAATATAAGAGTTAATGCTCAATGCCTAGAAGACGGGATATTGAAAATGATTATCAAAGAGCTGATTTAATGTGGGATTATTAGATTCTACTTTATGAAAAATTGGCATTAATTTATTAGATATTAATTATTTAATAATATAATATAGTAAAGAGATTTTATATTAATTATTAATATTATATGTTAAATATAATTATAGTTACAGATAACGGCATTTGCCCGTATTTGCTAGTATATTGCTATACCCACATCCGTGGAGATGAATCGAAACGCTATCTGTCCT
>JABUQX010060812.1:0-10000 GCA_015478945.1 Trachelipus rathkii | reverse complement strand
ATAGTTATTTAATTTTAATGTAGATGTTAATAGTTTTTTCAATCGTATCATGCTGAACTCTCGGACTTGTGGCCTATATTAATATTAGATATATTTATATATATATAAATATATATATATATATATATATATATAATATAGACTATATATATATATATTATATTATTAATAATATAATTAAAATATATTATATAATATACTAATATATATATATATTAATATAAATTAATATATATATATAATATTAATATATATATATATTTATATATATATATATATTAATATACTATATTTGTAGTGTTTGTGTAAAATATATATATTGTCATGAATACATAAAGTAGAAGAATTGTAAAGCCTTTTTTGGAAAAAATTTAATTAAACTTTAAAATATAAACAATAAAAAGAAACGAAAATCTTTTATTAAACTTTTCCAAATTCAATTTTTGTTTCTAACTCTCTACTTTTGTTTTCTCTCAATTTTGTTTTCTAAGCTATCTGTCTGTTTCCGTCTCTCATATATATAGTATAAGTATCATATATTATTAATATTAATAATATATAATTAAATATATATATATATATTAATAATTTGTATAATTAATATATATATTATATATATATATATTATATTATTAATATAAATAAGTATCTTTACATTTATTAAGAAAATAAATATGTGTCAGTTTTTGAAAGTTATATAATATAGAAATATATTATATATATATATATATATATATGTATAATATATATTAATATATATATAATAATTATATATATATATAATATATATATATATACTATTATTAATCTATATATTATATATAATATTAATATATATATAAATATATATATAATAATATATTAATATATTATTTAATAATATATTTATATATTAAAATATTTGTTATATATATTGTGTTGAACATATTTTATTCTCTTTTGCACGAGAAATGTACTTTTTACACAATTTTCACAAGGAAATGATAGAAGAAAGGGGAGAATTACCAAAGAACTTTTCGGATTTCAACACATTATTCAAGTGATATGTTACACAAACTTTTTTTATTGAAATAGACAGTAGAGTAAGATAAAAACTTATTAAAGAAAAAAATGAGAACTATTTTTTCTTATTCATAAACTTACCAAATTAGTACTTACTACTATATTTAAAAAAAAAAAATGTTTCCCTGACTATAAAAGTAACTATTCCTATTGTAAAATCAATACCAATATATTAAACATGCAGTTGGATAAAGTAATAAAACTTTATAAATAATAATCTCATAATATCCATAATAACCATAAATCAAAATAAATATAATAGCTAAACTCGATAACATAATAATAATAGTAATAATGTACAAATATAATGTCTTATTAGCCATGAATGAGAGTATAAATTCAACATCAAAATAATATAATAATAATAATAATTAGTTAAATTAATTAATACTATAAAATTATATTACATAAAATTATATTTGAATAATTAATTTTAATTAAATAATAATAATAATAATGTGGTAACATTTGAGATTCATACTTTAATCTAATTTATAATTATTTATGAATTTATATGAGTAGTATTGACCAGTGCAATAAACTTTCCTGCTTTCACCATAAAAATAAACCCAATTTTAAATTGTGTTGAATAATAATGTTAAATAAATAAGTTCAGGTATAAAGTAATACATTATAATTAATATAATTAAATTAATAGTAATTAAGAATATGATTTTTAAAAGAAAGGCGAAAAAGAAAATTATGAAGTAAAATAAAATATACGCTAAATCTGCGTTCTTATAAATCTATTCATTTTGGAATTTCACACATTAAAAATCAAAAAATCATTAAATAATAAATAATTTAGCGTACTCTAATAAATAATAATAAATGAGATCAACTAATAATTAAATATTGACAATAAAGACTGTACTACAAAACTTCAAGAAGAGGTATGAGAATAATAGAATAATAATAAATAAATATATACGTAACAACGTGAATAAGAAAGTATGAGAAATGAGAAAATCTGCATATTCAGAATATATTAATAGCGCGAATTTATTTTAGAAGTTACTTAAGTTTACCATATTAAACAATTATAGTTGTTATGAGGAGCAATACAAAATCGATGTAAAGTTATACAATTTCTGATAAAATAGTAGCAGTGTGCTACCAATTTGCAACACAAGTTTTTTCATATTAGACTCTCCCAAAATAATGAAATATATATCTATAAATTTTTAATTTAATTTTGGTTAAGGATTAGTTAATGTAATCCACGAAAATTTACAATTATTGTTATCACAATTTGCGCATTGTTCATGAAGTTACTCTACAGAATATTATAATGTTTCAGTTAATAATAATATCCAATATAATATTATAAAGATATAAGGGACAAGTTAACAATGATGAAAATAACATTACATCAAAATACTTTAATAAATAAAAAATTTAATAATATAAATAATATAATAAAATATAATAATTAAATAAATTAAAACATGATTATAAAATAAAAATACAATAATTAAATAATTAATTATAGATTAAATAATCATGAAGAAAATTATAAAGACAAATATATAATGAAATAATAATAATAATAATAATAATAATTAAATAATATTATTAATATAATAGAAAAAAAATAATTAAATTATAAATTAAAATAAATTATAAGAAAAATAATAAAATAATATTAAAATTAGTAATATAATAATAATTAATAAATATAATAATAATAAATAATTTAATAAATTATTTAATAATAATAATAAATAAATTATAAATTAAAATATTAATAAATAAAAATAATACAACAATTAAAATTAATGATAAATTAAAAATATATTATAATAATAATAAATAAATATTAATAAATAAATAATAATAAATAATAAATTAATAATAAATAATATAATAATAATTAATAATATTATAAATTAATAATACATAATAATAATATAATAATATAATATAATAATAATACATGATAATTAAATAATATAATAATATAAATAATATAAATAATGAAAAATAATAATTAAAAATAATAATAATAATAATATATATAATAAAAATAAATAATTATAATAATAATAATAATATAATAATTAATTAATAATAGAATAATAATATTAATAATAATATAATACAATAAATTTAATAAATTAAAATTAAATAATAAATAATATAAATATTAATAATATATAATAATAAATTAATAAATAATAATATAATAAATAAATTAATAATAAATTAAATAAATATAATAATAATTAAATAATCAATAAATAATATCACTAAGATAATATAAGGGATAATATAAAATAACATATTAACTTAATAATTGAAATAAATATAAAATAGTATATAAACAAAATATATAATATAATATAAGATATAATATAAATAATAATAATAAATTAATAAAAATGAAGTAAAATAAATATAATAAATTATATTAATTAATAATAAAATAATTAAATAATATATAAATAAATAAAAAATATAATATACATAATAATAAAATAATATTAATAATAAATAAATAAAATTATAAATAATATAATAATAAATTAATAATATTTTAATAAATTAAATAAAATATATTAATAATAAATTAAATGATAATAAAACAATTAATAATAATAAAAAATAATAAATAATACAATGAACTAAAAGAATATTGATTGTAGAGTTCACTACATACCCATAATTAAGAAGAATAATAACTTACAGATAATAATAATATAGGATAAAAATAAAATAGAATAATACTAAAATACTTAACTGAGAAGAATTTAGAATGGGGCAATTAAAAATTAATCAACGGATCAATTCAACAATATTAATTAACAATCACCAATTACATCATAATTACAACTAAAAATTACAATAATTTCAATATAGTTATATTAGCTACAATCATGGCTTACAACAATAGGAAATAATATATTATAATAATAATAATATAATAATAATAATTAAGACAATAAATAATAACAAATAATATTAATATATATAATATAATAAATAAGTAGATAATATAATAACTCGTAATTAGAAATATAATGATAATAATTTATATAACAAAATAAACAATAATAACAATAATAATTAAAAAAAAAAAATACAGGTAAATAATAATGATAATAATATAACAATATCAATTAACTACTACTAATATAGCTATAATAACAATCTATATAATTAAATTAAATAAATAGTACTTAATGGGTATATATATAATTAATAATAATAATAATAATAATAATATAACATTAGCATGTAATATATTTTAAGAGCAATAACAAACTTTTCATCACTTGCAAGTAAACAAATAAGAATAATTTAATTTAATAATATATAATAATGAATTAACAAACATAACAGCCCAATAACAATTCCACCAATAAACAGACAATAAAAAATATTTATTAATAATAAATAAAACACTCAAATACTTATAATAATAATTAATAATAATAATATATAATAATGAATAATGAGTAATGAATGAATGATAATAATGAGCTTCTAATAATGAGGACTCAGCATGACGATGAATCATAATATAGGGAATAGTTAATAATAATTAATAATTAATAAATAATATAATAATTAATTATAATAATTAAATAATAATAATAATAACTATTTAGATATAGATAAGTTAAATATATAATATAACATCAATAGAGCAAATAATGATTATGAGGTGGCTCAGATAAGCTCAATAATCAATAACATAGATAATAATAATAGGATAATAATCAACAATAGGTAAGAAGCAATAGGAAACAAAAACTTGCAATAATTGATGAGGCGAGCACTTTAGTTCAGGGATATAACTACCCAAGATCAAGGATCAGGGGCAAGAGGGTAATGGGTCGATTTTCGGCCTCTAATAAGCGATAAAACTTCTCTCACCAAGAAGCAATCAAAAGACAATTTGTCCCAAACTCAATAATAATACTCACCTGCAATATATATATAGATTTCGGCCGAGAGTCAATCGTGATTAGTTGCCGATTCTCTCAGTGTATTTCTAGAGGGACCCTATTGGCACAACACGGATTTAATTGATTACATTTGATGAGACCCAATCAATTTATGGCCTAATTCATGCAATGTAGATATTTTTGTTGAGATAGTCTGAACGAGACTTAAGTGATTCTAAGCATCATACCACTTTCCGCATAGAGTTACATTAGCAGATGTAAGAGTCTTCTTTCCTTGATATGCTTATTCAGAGAGGAGAGCTGATAATGGATTTTGTGATTGAAGAGGCATATCTCCATACGGAAACCCTCCTGACCGAACCCTCCACCTCTCCATCCCCTTTGCTGCACATATTTCTTTGTACACTTCCTGCTCATCATGTATCAGTGAAACGGTCAGTCTTCTCTTGTATGTACCTCAGAGCGTTAAGGTTGGTTAGCCCAGAGTGTTACGATGATGAAATGGACAAGATTATGGAAATTGGTATGAAATTGCATTACCTAAAGGAATTCCTTGAAGACTGCTGTAGAAGAGCTACGAAAACATTTGATTTACCATCTGATAACCAGAAACACTACAAACATTTTAAAATACCAATACCGAAAATTTTATTAAGGTTCCTTCTATTAACTGAAAACATTTTAATATTAACGTAGTATTTACATATGATAACACCATCAGAGGATTATTGATCAAAAAACTCACCATCTAAAAATAGTGGTGTATATATAAAATTCCAGGTAAGGATTTGATAATTTTACATCGAAACTGGCAAGGATTTAAAGATTAGAGTAAATCACACAGAATATCATTGTTAAACTGGGCCGGATAAGTGCACTCTTTCAAGACATTTATCAAGTATGAACATAGAATTGATTGGGTCTCATCAAATGTAATCATTGAATCGGCAATAATCAGGATTACTTCACCCAGAAATGTAAATATTAGTCAGATTATATAGTTGGACAAATTTTGATTCATTTTTAAAAAAAAGTATGCTCATTAGAGAAAAATTTAACGATCAATAGTGATCATGGGATCCTTGTCGTTATCTTGCTGTCGTATCAATTATGTCAGTTTTTGTTTTAATTGCTTTTACTATTTTATTATTATTATTATTATATTATTATTATTTTAATTATATATATTATTATTATTATTATGGTATTATTATTATTATTATATTATTATTATTATTATTATTATTATATTATTATTATATTATTATTATAATTATTATTATAGGTTGAGTGTTTTATTATTATTAATAATAATTTTATTGTGTTAATTGTTATTGTATTGCTTTATTATATTTATTATTAGTATTATTCTTATTATTTTATTATTATTATTATTATTATCATTTATTATTATTTAGTATATTATTATTTTTTATGATTATTATTATATTATTATTATTATTATTATTATTATTATTATTATTATTAATTATTATTCATTATATATTTTATTATTATATATATATTATATTATGTATATCTACTATTATTATGCATATTATTTGTGTCTGATTTTATAACTCTTATGGCTATTATATAGACATTAATTAATTACTTTCATTATTACTAGTATTATTTGTATTCGTAGTTGCTATATCATTTATTTGATTTGTTATTGTATAACCATTTATTTAAGTTTTTTTCATAATATTTCATACCTTAGTTTTAAATATAGGATGTTTTACAATAGGAATAGTTACTTTTTTTCAATGAAACATTTTTTTTTTAAATATAGTTTTTCAGGTTGCTTGGTAAGTTTTATGAGGCTCATTGATGGTCACCTTTTTTTCTTTACCTAGTTTTCATGCTGTACTTTTCATAAAAAGTCTGTTAACCCACCTTTTGGATTTAAAGATTTTGTAATACCCAAAAGAAAAAAAAGCCCTGTTGTAAACGGTCCATATTATATTCGATTGGAATATATAATTATAATAGTATAAATTTTTTATATATAAATGAGATTTCGTATGTACTATTTTGGGGGTAAAAATTTAACTTATTATCTTAGTAGATGGAGAGTGTATTCTTGTATTAGAATAGTATAGTTGAAAAACAGAAAAAAAACAAAAGATTTATAGATAAATATATATTATATATTGATATTATAATATTGATACGTTAAGTAAAGGTATACCATTAGAGAGTGAAAATGACAAAGTATAGAAAAAAGATAAAGAGATACGAAAATAGAAGTAAATAGTAAAGATGATTAAGGGCCTGATACTGAGGTACTTACTTACATATTACTAAAATTGAATTATAACTAATAAAAATCTGTATTTGTATATTTATTATTATATTTATTATTACATTTCAAATTTAATAAATATTTACCAGGATTCCAAAATGTATTTCCTTTTCCCTATGTATAGACATGGATGTAGATAATAGTGATATATTTGGATTGATATATTTTTTTTTATTGATTTGTGATTATTTTTTTTTTTGTTATTTTTTTTTTATTTGTATAAACTAATTATGCCGCACTTAAAATTTGATTATTTTAATACAAGGTTATGAGTCGATTACCTAGATTTAAGCAAATTTGTAATTTCACTAGTATATTCGCCATAGGTAGTGGGATGAGATATTGATATAGTTTTTGTAAGTATAGATATGGATTTGTATTAGTAGATATCTACTATTATATATCGTAAAAAAAAAAAAAAGATATATTTTAGACGTGGCACAGAGCGTAACTATGGAGATATGATTACAAAAATAGTAAAGTAAACTCCTGTTACACAAAACAATATATATAGATATGAAGAGTAGATTTTAGAATTATTATAGTTACATGATCAAGCAATGTGGTTTAAGATATTTATTATTTAGTATACATTAATAATAATTCTCTATAATGTAATTATATTAGAATAAGAACAATACTATAATTATCTTATAAAGTCTCAAATAGACTTAGATAATTACGACAACTTAATTGCTTAGTAAAAAATGTATTTCATTTACTATTATATAATATAATTAATTCTATTATATATATATATTTTTTAAAATGATATTGTTGGATGGGGTTAGGGTGATGCTTTTTCCCTCACTAGAGAAATATAGACAAATTCAAGGTAATTTAATTATTATATATTAATACTTCTTGTATCTATATTGCGTATAAGCGTGAAAAAATTTATTGATATTGAATATAATATTGAGATACCACTAATAATAGTGTGCAGAAACTTATAATATTACTCAGAATTATAGTAATTACAGAAAAAAAAGTATATGTTATTTTTCACAATTATATTTTTCTTAAAAAAAAAAAAAAAAAAAAATTAATTTTCACATAAAACTTTACTATAAAAATGTACTCACTCACTGAGAACTCAATCTGTATTAGCCCTTTGTTGTTGTGAGTTCGACTTATTCAAATAAGCTGTTATATAAGTGTATAATATGACTGCTCTCACTTCAAATCTGTCAGTTACATTTTCGTCGAGCACGTCAGCGTGTTTTCTCAACACCTTATTGTGAATGTGACCACTCTTCTGGCGTACCAAGCTTATTA
Source organism: Trachelipus rathkii (assembly GCA_015478945.1). Taxonomy (NCBI): domain Eukaryota; kingdom Metazoa; phylum Arthropoda; class Malacostraca; order Isopoda; family Trachelipodidae; genus Trachelipus; species Trachelipus rathkii. Next base: position 1,441 of record JABUQX010060812.1, on the reverse strand, counting down.
TACTCTATATCTTTTTTATTATGGTTATATATATATATAAAATCATTTATAAATATATTATCAGTATATATATATATATAGATATATATATTATATAATATATAATATATATATATATATATAATTATATAATATATATTAATATATATTATATCATATATATATTGACGGGTGTAAATGACGTTCATATTAGGAGATTCAAGCGAGCAATGTGAATTTGTCTCAGAGACTAGTTCAGTTACGCTAGAATTACTGTGATAGTTGGAAGTAGTGTGCCTCATATATATATATATGTGATATGGTGTAGCGCATTATTCTACATTGAGTGTCACCGAGTTCTTTGTTTGCATTATAAAGGTTACCCGTGTATTAGTATTATTGTTAAATAATATAACTACACTTTCCTTATAGTCTAGGTATCCACTCTGACTAGTTCGCGCTCACCGATTCATTAGTTTGCATATATTGTTGAGCAGTTTTACCATTTCCCGTCAAAGGTAACAAACATCAGTACATTTTGTTAGTCAAGCTAGCTTGCATATTTATAATAGTGAAGAATTGATGATTAAGTAAGTTATTGATAGGCCCCACACAAAGTGTGCAAGCAGTGTGTCGAGAGGTTATCACGTGAGATGATGGACGAAGGGAAACGTGATATAAATTTCCATTTTGGATATAATATATATATACCAAGTGATTGTTACTATTATTATATGTAAAAGCGTTCAGGATATATTATATTATAACAAGTGAAAACAAAGTAATATATTAGATGTATCTATAGTTACCAATCACTATACTCAGCTCTCTCACAGAGCCTAATTTCACGCTTATAGATCCCAGTGCTAGTTTTTCAAAGAATTACTACTTACTTTTGTAAAGACAGAAATACGGGTTTAATGAGCATCAAAGTTACCCATATCACGTACGATAATTTAGAAATGAGATGTTTCCAGTTCTGATAAAATTTGAACCAGCTTGAGTTGAATGTAATTGAGCACAGAGTTTGGAACATATCCAAAAAAATTAGCTTTCTCAGATAACTACATCTCAAGATTACACCGTGAGAAAACTTGCTTGAAAAGCGAGAATGATATCCTATACTTGCTAGTGATCAAGGAAAGTGTATATATATACCAGTTTCTGCAGTGAGCTTTCGAAGTGTGATGATTGAGATTGTTTATATTGCTTAAATTATACGTGTGTTAATTGAAGAGTGGGGAATTCAGAATATAGCAAACTGAGATATAGACATTTGATCTAATCTAGATAGGGAAGCGTAAGTATTGAAGTGTGTCCTCCTAGACAATAAGGAAATATTATTTGTTCAGTCTCATATAGCTATTCAGTTGGTGGCATGAAGATATGAAAAAATAAAGAAATAGTACATTGAAAAGTTGCAATTGATCACAATGCACCTAAAATGGTATTAATCTATATA